>PVJX010051157.1:0-10388 GCA_004027295.1 Dolichotis patagonum | reverse complement strand
TCTTGTGTATACATACATAAATACATATATGTATACCTATATACATATAATCTTTTCTCATCTTGCACAACTGGGATCTCATCTTATTAAAAAGTTTTTTCACTTAAAAAGAAATCACCAACAGAGTGAAAAGAAAACCCACAAAATGAGAAAGAATTTTAGCCATGTATCCCTCAAACAAAGGACTTCTATCTAGAATATATAAAGAATTGAAAAACATCAGGCCCCCCAAATTCAAAGACCCAATCCAAAAATGGGCATTTGAGATGAACATGCACTTCTCAGATGAAGAAATACAAATGACAAAGACATGAAGGAATGTTCAACACCACTGGTAATTTGAGAAATGCAAGTTAAAACAACACTGAGATTCCATTTCACTCCAGAAACAATGGCTGCCATCAAGAACTCAGCCAATAATAAATGTTGGCAAGGCTGTGGGAAAAAAGGAACTCTTCTCCACTGTTGGCAGGAGTGTAGACTGGTACAACCAGTCTACACTCCTGGAAATCAGTGTGGAGATTCCTCGAGAAACTAGGATTGGAAGTCAATTCAGCTATCCCCCTTCTGGATATTTTCCCAGAAAAATTGAAAACATGCTATAGTGATATATGTGCACTCGGGTCTATAACAGCATAATTTGTAATAGGTAAATCTTGGAAACAACCCAAATGTCCATCAACTGCAGAATGGATAAAAAAGATATGGTATTTTTATATAATGGAATATTACTCAGCTATAAAGAATAATCTTGAGATTTTTATAGGTAAATGGAGGCAACTTGAGAACATGCTTTTAAGTGTAATAAATCAAACTCACATTTGTAAATGTCAAATTGTTTCCCTATTGTAAAACAAAAAACCGAAAGAGTAATAAGATACAAAATGTACAATAGAAATTGTGATAATGAAAGGGAAAGAAAATGCTCAAAAGGAGAAAAGTGATGTTTTCTTTAAACAAATATATGTGTTTGGATTCAGTTGTCTATTAAGGAGTTTTTGGTTTTTGTTCCTGAGGGACATTAGTTTCTAGTTTCTCTTTTCCTAGAAATTTTTTATCAGAATAATGATAAGCAAAAATATTTGTTATGTGTTCCCTCCTCCTTTAATTTCTGAAAGAATTTAAGGTTGCTATTATTTATCTTTTAAAAGATTAATAGAATTTACCAGTACAAAATCTGTGCTTGAAAATTTGTTTGATGTTTTTAAAAAATTGATGTATTTAACCTAACAGATGTAAAACTGTTCTGATTTTCTGTTCTTCTTGAGTCATTTTTAGTAACTTGTATCATCTAGAAATCCATCTGTGATGTTGAATTCTTTGGCATAAAATTGATTATGTATAATATATTAAATCTTTGTATAATACACTTTGCCATTTTTACATTTTCAACCCTTATTTTTTTATTTTATTTGAAGAAAGAAAAGAAAATTTAAAAAAATATAAAAAACAAGAAAGTAGAATACAGAATTCAAAAAAATTAACATAAAATCGCTAGTTGATACATTACATACTGTCATTTTAACAGTAGTTGTTAAAGTTACAAAATCAAAGCATAAAAAGTGGACAATCAAACATTGACAGTGCAAACTCTTCTGTTCAGTGATCTAACAGAAATTTAGTAATATGGTCATCTAACTTATACACTATACATACCGTTGTATCCTTTAGAGCACTTTCCTTCCCTTTCACTTTTACAATTTCTATTACACTTTTTGGATCCCATTATTCTGTCAGTTCTTATTATTTTTTACACTAGAGAGACAATGTGATATTTACTAATATGAGTCTTGTTTATTTCACTAATGAGTATATTCTCAATTTGCCTCCATTTACCTATAAAGGCCTCAAGACCATCCTTTTTATAGCTGAATAGTATTCCATTTTATAAAAATATCACATTTTTTTCATCCACTCTGTGGTTGATTGGCATTTTGGTTGTTTCCAAGATTTATCTATCACAAACTGTGCTGCTATGAACATGGGTACACACATATTGCTGTGACATGACATTTTCAATTTTTCTGGGAAAACACTCAGGGGGAATAGCTGGATTGAATGAAACTTCCAATTGTATTTTCTCAAGGAATCTCCATACTGATTTCTACAGAGGTGGCACCAGTGTGCACTCCCACCAACAGTGGAGAAGTGCCCCCCCATCCTTGCCAACATTTGTTATCTGTTGTTTTCTTGATGGCAGCCATTCTTTCTGGGATGAGATGAAATCTCAATGCTGTTTTAATTTGCATTTCTCGAATGACCAGTGATGGTGAACATTTCTTCATGTATTTATTTGCCACCTGTGTATCTTCATCTGAGAACTGTGTGTTCATCTCTGATGTCCATTTTTGGAGAAGGTCTTTGAATTTGGGGGGCTTGATGTTTTTCAGTTCTTTATATGTTCTGGATATAAGTCCTTTGTCTGAGGGATTGTTAGCTAAAATTCTTTCCATTCTGTGGGTTTTCTTTTTACTTTGTTGGTGATTTCTTTTGAAGTGCAAAAACTTTTCGTAATATGAGATTCCAGTTGTTGATTCTTTGAAGTATTTCTCGTGCAGTTTGAGTTTTATTCATGAATTCTCTGCCTAGCCCTATGTTTCCAAGATTTTTACCTACCCTGCCCTCCAGTAGATTTTAATGTTTCTGTTTTAATATTTAGATCCTTGATCCATTTTGACTTTAGTGTATGGTGATAGGCCTGGGCCTATTTTCAGTCTTCGGGAAAGCCGAAGACAATTTTTGGAAAGCCAATTTTTCCAACACCATTTATTACAGAGGCTATCCTTCAGTGAACATATTTAGCCCTTTTGTCAAATATCAGGTGGCTGAGTGTCTTTGTACTTACACTTGCATCTTCTAATCTGTTCCATTAATCCCCAGGTCTATTTCTTTGCCAGTATCATGCTGATTTTATTACTGTTTTATCAACCTCTATTTATATGTATATTAAAGAAGGATAAACTTAAGATGTTTCTAGATAAGTGGATGCACCTTGAGACCATACTTTTATATGAAATAAATTAGATACACCCATTTAAATATCACATCTTGTACTTGTGTGACAAACTGACAAGGTAATTAAGGGCCAAAATGTATAACAGATATTGGGAAGTGGGAAGAAAATGTTCAAATGGGAAGAGCAACAAGGGAAGGGACGGGGGAAAGGAAAAAAGGGAAAAGAAAGAAAAAAGAGAATACAAGGAAAAACTGGAAACAAAGCCTTTATAAATAAGAAGCACAAGGCGGGTTGAAGGGAGGGGAGAGGAGCTGGGAACAAAGAAGAATCAAGACATATTATGTACAGGTACAAAGTCTCTGTGATGAATGTGATTTATTTATTTATTTATTTATTTGGCACTGGGGATCAGACTCACAACTGTGTGCTTGCAAGGCAGGCGCTTATGCAGCTGAGCTAAATTCGTGATCCAATGAATGTGATTTATCATGTATGACAAAAAGTACCAGGACAATTAATTCTTAAAAATGTGAGCCTCGTCTGGATGACACATCATTCGGGCTGACCTTGAACTGACTGTGTAGCTCAGGCTGGCCTCAACCTCATGGCAATACTTCAGCCTCAGCCTTCCGAGTGCTGGGAATACAGGTGGGCATCACCACATGTGGGTCGGTTTGACAATTTCCGCTTTTTAAAATGTGTATATTTTATCTTTAATATACTCATCAATATGGTTGGATTTAAGCATACATCTTGCTATTTTATTTGTGTTGTGTGTTCTGTCTTAAATTTCTTTGCATTTATTCTCCTTTGGATTGAGTTGTGTTTATCTGTGAGAGCATTACCTGTAATTTTAGTGGCTCCTCTAGAATTTATAGCTTAGGTCATCATTCTATCTTCAATAATATTTTCCATAGCTACTTTTTTTTTTATGCCAGGGATCAAACTCACTACCTTGTGCTCACCAGGTAGGCACCTACACCACTGAGCTAAATCCCATTTTAACAGTTTACTCATTATGTTACTCTTGACACACTGCTTTCATTTACCTTCCACCAGTTTTGCATCTACATATGTGGTATGCTGAAAAAACCACTTACAGACATTACTCAGTTAATAACCTCCCTGTTTAATGACTGTGTGGACTTATGACCTGCTGTTTGAATTTATGACCCACATTTGCACTCATGACACAGGAACATGAGCGGCAGTGTGGTCTTATGGTGGCCTCTTCTACAGTACAGTACTGTAATTTTTGTTGATTATACTGTATAGTACAGTGCTGTGGCTTTATGTTCTGTTATGCATTATAGCACTGCATTAAGAGTTATGTACCTAAAAGCACAGTCATCAAAGTTGGAGTTTCCTTGGACTATTTCTTTCTTTTTTTTTAATTTAGAGAAAAAAAGCAAAACAGAAGTATGTTTAAATGTGCAAGATAGTTAACCAAACTACTAAGTTTTTGTTAGTTCATCAAACAGAATATTTGTGCTGTCATTGTTTGATTGTCTGTCCATTTTTTATGCTTTGATTTTGTAACTTGAACAACTACTTCTAGGATAACAATATGTAATGTATCAACTAGTGATTTCTTATTGTTATTTTTCTGACTAGTCATTTCTTACTATTATTTCCTTGGACTATTTCTTGTTCTGAATTTTGTAATTATATATATATAATTTCTCATTTAGCAACCAATCCATTTAAAGACCTAGTCACTGGACCTTAACTGTTTTTTTTTTATTTTTTTAAAATTTTATTTTAAAGAGAATAAAACCAAACAAAATAGAACAGAATAAAGCCAATCAAAACAAAACAGTGAAAGGGATACAGGTCTTCAAAACAGGATAATAGGAAATCAGTAATGAGTATTATAATGCTTCTTGTTATCTTCAAAATTGCTGCCCAACCCTCAGAGCTAATAAAATCAAACAAAATAGAGCAGAATAAGACCAATCAAAACAGAACATTGAATAAAACAAAACAATAAGATGGAACAAAACAAAACAGTGAGAACAATATTGGATTTCAAAAACAAGACAGAAGGAAATCCCCCATTAACTGGGTCATTAAATGAGGAATATCTATATATACTTTCCCATCTTGTATTTTTCCACTTGAATAACTGTGGCTCTCTCCCTCTCCCCCTTCCCCCTCTTTTTCCAGGACTGGATCTTACCCTAGAGTTTTTGCACTGAGTTATAGCCCTAGTACTTTTGTTGTGGTTGTTGATTTTTGTTTGTTTTTTTGAGGTAGTGTCTTGCTACCTCAAATGGTCACCAAATTGGTCAAGTTGGGCTAGAACTTGAGATTCTCCTGCTTCAGCACTCTGGGACTTGTGGTTTGCTGGAATTCTTTGATCTGAGATTTTATTATTTTCTTCATGTTTGAAAACATTTTTACTCTTTTTGAAACTAATTTATTTTTTTAACACTCAACTTATATGTTTTTTTTGTCTTTTTTTTTTGGTACCGGGGATCGAACTCATGACCTTGTGCTTGCCAGGCAGGTGCTTAAGCCACTGAGCTAAATCCCCAGCCCTCAACTTATACGTTATATTAATCTTCCTGGTATCCTACAGATAGATCATTGAGGCTCTGTTAATTATTTTGTCTTTCAATTTGGATAACTTCTATTTTTGTCTTCAAATTCACTGACTTTTAAAATTTGTTTATATCTGTGATATGCAATGAATACATTCACCACGGGATGGATATATATATATATATATATATATATATATATATATATATATATATATATATCACATCTTGCTCCTTGCTCCTTGTGCTTCTCTTCCCTTCTCTCCTGGCTCTTTCCTACTCAAGTCCTTTTGGTTCCTCACATAGTCTATGCCACTGCTTCCTATCACCTTTCCCTCATTTTGCTTTCTTTATACTTTGAGTTTGTCATGTAAGAGGAGCCATAAGATATTTAACCTTCTGTGTTTTATTTTGCTTAGGGTTATGGACTTGAGGTGCATCCATTTTCCTACAAATGATCTTAACTCATCCTTCTTTGATTTCTTTCTTCAGCAGTATCTAATCTTCTGTTAAATCTAATGAAAAATTTATTTCACTTATATTTTTTATCTCTATAAATTCCATTTGATTCTTTATCTGTTTCTTCATTAATTATATTTTTATTTTGCTTTAAACTTTGAAGCATACTTATAGCACATTATAGGTTATGTCTGGATGTCCTCCAAGAACCTCATGAAGTCACAGTTGGGGTTTTTCAGAGATGGCTGGCTCTAGAGTGTGTGATTACTAAGTTAGTCCACTGATGGGTTTGCTATAGTTCTGCTAGGATCGAAGATGTGATGCTGGGATTGATTCATGGTGAAATGCTAGGATTAAGAGTGAGACTGCCCTAAGGGAGAGTAACCTGGATAAGACATGAGGGACAGCAAGTGTCTTGTCATTTGTCACTGGTTGCTTTCTTGCTTTGCAACCTTCTTCCTAGCATGAGCTGTTTCTCCTCTGTCTGCCATGACATGCTGCCTTGGAGCCCACCAATTATGGACTGAACTCTACCAACTGTGAGCTAAATAAACCTTTCCTCCTTTGGGTATCAAGTATTTTGTCTCAACAAGGAGAAAAATAACTAAGACATAGCATTTATCAGATCTTTGTATATTCAAGGCTTTTAATGTACTGTTATTTTTGCTATTGCTTTATCTGCTTCTACTTACTGATGTTTGTTTGTTTGTTTGTTTGTTTGTTGTGTTTTGAGGCAGAGTCTCACTATACAGTTCAGACTGGCCTTGAACTCACTATGTAGCTCAGGCAGGCCTTGAGCCCACTGTGATCACCCTGCCTCAATCTTCTGAGTGCTGGGATTGCATGTGTGTGACATCACACCTGACTTTTTATTCATTGACTTTTATCTTATTTAATTGGCATGGATTTTTTCTGATGCTTTGTGTTTCCAGTGGTTTTTGAATAGATAAAAGATATTGTGAATGCTGTAGTGTTGCATGTCTGGATTTTCATCTTTTAATTTCTGTTGTATGTTGTTTTAACAGTCAGTTTAAACTTGGGAACCAAGGCTTGCACTTAAGATTTGCTAGGTTGGGTAGAGTAGATTGAACAAATTTAACCTTTTTAGTAACCAGTAAAAAACTAAATACTTCCCATCCCTGTGTGAATGCAGCTGCTCAGCAGTTCACTCTCCTATTCCATTTTTGTTGGGATTTGTTATATCTGCCTTTCACACAACTCTCAGTATTCAAAACAATCAAGAAGAACCATATGCAAATTTGTGGAGCTCATTTTCCACATGACTCCCTCCTTTTTGGAACTCTGCTCCACAATTTCTAAATACCTTCCTTGCCTAATTGCTGATCTCTGATTCCTCAGTTTTTCACTAATGTTTGAGAATGATGACCTTGCTGCACAGTCAAGAATATTCCTCCAGTCAGAAATATATGGCAGCTGGGTGTCAGCCCCCGGTTGTTACTTTTTCTTCAGTGATTCCAGACGTGTTCTCAGCTCACCAGTGTCTGTATGAAAACATGGGTTTTATATATTTTGCCCAGTATTCTAGTTGTTTACAGTGAAAGTGTTACCTAAAAGGTCCAATGAAGTTCCCAAATTGGAGATGCGACACATCAACTTATTCCACCTGTGAGATAGGTTGCAAGTTTGCTGACTTCCAGCACAGAGAAAGAATTTTCTGGATATCTCAGTAAGAGGCATAAAAGGATTTATCAGGGAGACTTTTAAGAGTACACACTCAAAGAAATAGAGTGCAGATCCTCAAGGGAGAGGCATATTTTGGTCAGAAACTGGGAATATTTCTCTTAACAGAGTGGAAACCTATGAGATTCATGAGTCTGTAAGTTCTGTCTTGGTATTGTATAGGTTTATGGTATTGGCACTGTATTGGCTTATCTCTTGTCTTGATTACTTTTCTTTCATTGTTGAGACAAAATACCTGACACCCAAAACTAAGGAAGGGAAGGTTTATTCAGCTTACAATTTTGGAGGTTTCAGTCCATACTCAGCTGGATCCAAGGCAGGGTGGCGTGGTTGAGGAGCAGCCATTCATGGCAGTCACAGATGGCAAGAGTGAAAGGGCAAAAGAGGAAGAAACATGCCTTCTTCCCTCCCTTATGTCTTAATTTGGCTCCTCCCAGGCAGGTACAGCACTCACACCACCAATCCCAGCACTAGACAATGAACCAATCACTAACACTAGATTTAGCTGCCTTCATGACTTCATGAGGCTTGGGGGGCCACCTAGACACAAACCATAGCATCTCTCAAAAGATAACAGACTATTTTATACATGAAAGACATGAGGCCAAGTGCCCACTTTTGTAAAAAGATGGATGATCTTTGTAATCTTATTCCACTCATTTATATTAGTATCAGATTGCTACCCTTTACAATTAAGCTAATTTATAGGTTTACAGTATCCTTAAGAAATTGGATGTGGTACATCTGGAAGGAAAGAAGCACTAATTAACCTAGAGAATATTGATATGGATAGCCATAGGCAGTTTTGACTGAGTCCTGAAAATTGTGGTCTTCTTTTTATTTTTTATTTATTTTTTATTTAAAGAGGAAAAAAAACACACAAACAAAACAGAAAAAGGGTAGCAACAACACAGAATTCCAAAGGGAAAAAATAAAAGAACAACAACAACAAAACAAAAACACTAAGAAATCGCCACTTGATAAATTACATACTGTCATCATTGGAAATAGTTGTTCAAGTTACAAAATTAAAGCATACAAAGTAGACATTCAGTGAGACTGTTAACAGTTCTGCTTAACAATCTAACAAAAACAGTAATATGGTAATCTATCTTACACACTTAAACATACGTGCAGTTATATCCTTTAGAGCACTTACTTTTCCTCTCTTTTTTACAATAGCAATTACACATTTTGGGTTTTATTACTCTTACAATTCTTATTACTTTTTACACTAGAGACACAATGTGATATTTATAAATATGATTCTTATTTATTTCACTCATGAGGGCAGTCTCAAGTTGTCTCCATTTCCCTATGAAGGCCTCAAGACCATCCTTTTCTATAGCTGAGTAATATTCCATTGTATAAAAATACCACATCTTTTTCATCCACTCTGCAGTTGATGGGCATCTTGGTTGTTTCCAAGATTTAGCTATTACAAATTGTGCTGCTATGAACATGGGTACACATATATCACTGTGATATGAACTTATCAGTTTTTCTGGGGAAATACAGAGGAGGGGAATAGCTGGGTTGAATGGAGCTTCCAATCCTAGTCTTCTGAGAATTCTCCATATTGATTTCCATAGTGGTTGCACCAGTCTGCACTCCCACCAACAGTGGAGCAGTGTTCCTTTTTCCCCGCAGCCTCACCAACATTTGTTATCAGTTGATTTCTTGATGGCATCTACTATTTCTGGTGTGAGATGATATCTCAATGTTGTTTTAATTTGCATTTCTCGAATGACCAGTGATGGTGAACATTTCTTTATGTATTTGATTGCCACTTGTATATCTTCATATGAGAACTGTGTGTTCATCGCTGATGCCTATTTTTGGAGAGGGTCTTTGAATTTGGGGGGCTTGATATTTTCCAATTCTTTCTATGTTCTTGATATGTCTTTTTTCTGAAGGGTTGATGGCTAAAATTCTTTCCCATTCTGTGGGTTTTCTTTTCACTCTGATGATGATTTCTTTTGAATTGCAGAAAATTTTCGCTAATATGAGATCCCAGCTGTTGATTCTCTGAAGCATTTCCCATGCAGTTTGTGTTTTGTTCATGAATTCTCTGCCTACCCCTATGTCTCCAAGACTTCTCTACCCCCTTATCTTATAGTAGATTTAATGTTTCTGTTTTAATGTTTAGGTCTTTAATCCACTTAGACTTTAGTTTTGTGCATGGTGACAGGCATGGATGTAGTTTTAGTCTTTTGCTTATGGAGAGCCAATTTTTCTAACACCATTTATTGAAGAGGTTATCCTTCAGTGAACATGTTTAGCCTCTTTGTCAAATATCAGGTGGCTGAGTGTCTTTGTACTGATACTTGCATCTTCTTATCTGTTCCATTGATCCTCAGGTCTATTTCTTTGCCACTACCATGCTTATGTTATCACTTTGGCTTTGTAGTACAGTTTCAAGTAAGGAATTGAGATGCCTCCTGCCTTGCCTTTATTGCCCAGAATTGCCTTTGCTATTCTAGGTTTATTCTGTTTCCAAATGAATTTTAGGAGTGTTTTCTCTAGATCTGTGAGGTGCATTAATGGTATTTTGATTGGGATTGCATTAAATCTGTATAACAGTTTTGGGATTATGGCCATTTTCACAGTGTTGGTTCTTCCTAGCCAAGAGCATGAAACATCTTTCCATTTTCTAACGTCCTCTTCAATCTCCTTTTTTAGCATAGTATAATTTTCAATATATAGGTCTTTTACATTTTTAGGTAGGT
>PVJX010051156.1:0-10398 GCA_004027295.1 Dolichotis patagonum | reverse complement strand
AAATGTGACTCCAAGGACTTCAGATACAGCCTTTAAAGTGACCTCTAATGCCATTTTTGGAGGTGGAGTCCATAACTCTTGCACTGTTCCTCGACATATGCAGATCACAGAAATGCACAATGGCAGAAAAGTCAGCACATTCATTCACGATGCTAAGGCAGTACATTCTGAACTGCGTTCTGCCAAGCACTGGTCTTGCAGGATTGTCTCCTTTAGGACAAGAAGGTTCCAGTGAGCCACAGAAGTTTAGTGTATCTTTTGTGAAGCACTGAACACTTTCACATAACACAGGCTCAGAGAGAATTCCTGTGGAAAGCCTTCTGTTGAGCTGTCTTAGGGTTTCCCAAATGTGTTTGGTCAAAGGATACCTTAATCCAACAGAACAAATATTTCATGGAGCACACAACTGGAGCCTTAAATCTATGTGAAATATGATGACTGCATGGAGATCTTGCCTCTGTAGGTAGTTCAAGAAACCCAGTACCCAAAAAACATATACCTAGTCTCTGAAATTATCTGCAGTAAGCCCATTATTTAAAAAGTACCCATGGAAAGAAGATAAACACTCCAAGTTTGCCATCATAAAATAGCTCCTGGTGCACACTTGTAATCCCAGAGCTCTGGGAGGCTCAGGCAAGAGGACCACAAGCTGAAGAACAGTCTGTGTGACTTAGCAACTTATCCGTTCCTTGTGTCAAAATAAAGATACATATTAAAAAAGCTGAAGATGAATTACAGTGCAAAGGCCCTGGGTTCAATCCCCAATACCACAACAAAATCTGCTGCTTCTTTTATAGTGTCACACTCTAAATTATTTCTTATGAATTGAAAGTGTCTTGAGGTACAGTTTTTGAGGAGAATAAGGGACATTTAGAAGTGGGTCACTCTGAATGAAATAAGTGAAGTCCCCTAGTCTCTTGTGTACCTCAACAGAGAGGCTGACAAAATGCCCGGTTGGTTCATTTCGTGACAGTGACACATCTACAGCAGTGTGCTACTTACTGAAAGCAATGCTAATCAATCCATAATGGCCTCTGGTCGTTTTAAAGGCAGTTCATAGAAAGCAAGCAATAAAGCCTCTCTCTAAACAGCTGTGTAAAATAAATTGGCCTCTTTATGTTATGGATAAACTACAATTGGATGCAGAAGGTTTCAGCACTTGGCCTCACAGCTAATGAAACCTGTACAAATTTCCAATCACCTTTTCCTTTCCTTGATCATTGGAGTTGCACCCTCTCTAGGTAATGTTAGGGATGTTAACTGAGACCCAGACAGTGGACCGCCCAAAAACCACACTTCCAGAAACTCCATTTGTACTTAGTGCCTCTAGGGAGACACACACCCACTTCTATCACCTAGAAATTTGTTGGCCAATTAAAGGATTCTGTTATCGAATATTATTGTGAGTTTATTCTCCTAGAACATGGTAACAAATGTGACCAAAGCTAAAGAATCATGGAATGTACAGAGATTTTAACAATTAGGCCTACATCAATTTTATTAATGATTTTCCAAAAATAAGAATTCCTTCAAAGCTTCAAGCATGTTAGATGCCTTATTAGCATCACTTACCTTACCAAAAGGTTCATGAGAACCTTTTATTTAGGTGGTAAATTAGCACCCTAATAACCATGAGGATGAAATGAAAACACAAAACACTCACTCATTGCTGAATCTGAAACACTGCAAGTAAGCCAGCAAATGTGGAATCAAACCATTTTCCAGTGGACAGAGTGTGATACTATAATTTAGAGTGTGACTTTTTTGTTAACAACAGCAATTATGAAATACTGTTATCAAACTCACATCTACTCACTCACTGCTTGGTAAGAGCCCAGTAGGTTGAGGACATGTAGGAATGAGGGAAAAGATTTATCAGAATGCCAGTAAAACAAGAAGATGGTGGACTGATGCCCAGAAATGACCATCTTAACTCATCATAGCTTCAGTGTCCTTTGGTCCTTAGGCCAAAGGGAATGAAGAGAGGTTTGGGTTAGGAAAGAACTGATGACTGGAGACCTCTAGGTATTTCTCCAGTGGTCCAAAATAAGATGTTGTGAAACTTCGTCATTGATAATCTGTTAATCATGATGCTCCTGTAAACCTTGAAAAGTATTTTAGCTCTCTTATCTCAGCATCTTCAACCTTGAAGGAAGAGAGAAGAGATTAAGGAAATTTCAGGGAAATTAACCTTGTACTACTAGTTCTGGGCAAACATTTCCTAAATGTCTAACATAACTCTCTTAGTTACATTTCTTATTGCTGAGGCAAAATATCCAGGAGGTGAGGTTTACTGCAGCTCACAGTTTATAGAGATTTCAGCCCATAGTCAGCTGGCTCCAAGGCAGGTCGGCATGGCAGAGGAGCATTGCAGAGGAGAAACAGTTCAGAGCAGGCAGAAGATATCAAAGCAATGAAGTAGCAATAAGCAACAGTTAGCATCAGCCTTCTTTCTGTTCTTTATATTCTATCCAGGTTGGAGCAACTTTAATCCTAGCATCATATCCTTAACCCTAGTATTACATACCCTAGGTCCAGTCACCTCCAAGAAACCCTACCTATGATCACACAGGGCTTTGGGGGACATCTAGACACAAACCATAACAATGTCTGTCTACAGAGTTGAACAGAAATTATTTGATCCAAAGGTTAAGCTAGCAAAGGAGTCATACAGTATGAAGGCAGATGCCAAGCTTTGTCACCTTGTTTTGGTCACAGTTACCCCTCAGACACCTCATACATCTCTGTAGGCCTAACTGAAGAGTCAGTGCTTTCCACAAAAGAGACCTTCAAATGCATGAAAAGTAATCTAGAGAACTGTTGTTACAACCCATGCACAGAGGTATCATCTGCAGCAAAGCAAGTGGGAGACTAATCATATATCATTCAGTTGTATGACCTTCAAAATTAGTGATTTAACAAGTCAACTAAGCTTCCCCCTGTTACCTTATCTCTTGACCCACATGCTACTTTCTAACTCTGAACTTCTTAGTGTCTTCAACTCACACAAGGATGGATTCCTGTTTAATGTAGTCCCGCAAGTTAGCTACATTTGTGTTTTAACGTTTCTACTCAGTGATCTTCCAGAAAGTTGTGGAAAGCTCAGAATCACATTGCTGAGCTATAAGGAATTCAAGCAACCCACATATCTTTGTTCTTCTATTGGCTGTTAGTTACGTACCTACTATGTGTTATGCTCAGTTGACAGAGAGATGAGTAAGATAAGATCCATGCCTGGAATGTTCTCACACTCTGCTAGGGAAACTGACAAGCTTCTGCATGACAGCCTGGGCAGGTTCTGTGATTGAAGCTGGTGCAACATCCTGTGGGGTGCAGATGAAGAACTGAGCCGCTGCTTAGAGCAGCTTGCCCCGCCTCAGCAGGAGGCCCCTGGTAAACAGTGGGAGGGAGGCCATTCAGGAGAGCAGAACAACACTTTCAAAGGCACCAGAGGAAGAAAGCAGATGCTGTGTTGTGAGCAATGTCTGGTACTTAGAAGCAGCTTAGGAGAGGGAGCATTTTTTGCAATGGTGGACCGTACAAAGTTTGCAAGTTGGAAGACAGAAAGGAAAGGGTAGTTGTGTGTGCCAGGATTCCTAAGGCATCACAATGCCAAAGACTCAGACCCTTCTTTTGACATTAAAAGGAAAAGAGCGCAATGTGGATGAAAATAAAAAAATAATGCTGCAAAGGATTCTTTTATTCCCAAAGTAATAGGTTAGAGTTAGGGAAGGATTATAAGGCACCCTTTTTCAACTGCTTACAAAGAAATAGACATATCAAATCCCTGCTGATTATGTCTAGCTAATCCTTCTCTGTGGACTTTTATGTAAATCTCAGCTCCTGTAGAGTTCCTCTAAGCATCCAGCTGCTCCCTTGTGGCTTCATTGACCCTTGATTGTTTCTTACACTTTATTTTTTTGTTCATGCAGTTCTTTCCATATTGCTTAAACATCTAGGCTACTCTAAGAGGGTATTTTAAGCATGGCATATAGCGCTATTAATTTTAGCTTCACTTTCTGAATTCACTTCATGGCCATAATTTTTTTTCTGGCTGTATTTTTATCAGCCCCAAACATAAGCACAGTAGGGCTATTTTCATTCCTAATGAAATGATGCATGCCCCCTTGGTAACTACACTCAGAGCCCCAAACAGTAAATTACTCCTTCATCGACCTCAGAACATGTTCAAAGTCAAGGGCCTGAGGTAATCATTTATTTTTAGTTGAGTACAAGTTCAGGGGGACAGAGAACTAATAGACATGGCTCATTTTGGGCAGAGACTGAAATAAGAAACAAGCAGTTTATGCTTTCCTGAAGCTCTTGCCTAAGTTATCTTGTGTAGTTCTCTAGAAAGCCAAAATCTTTTTTTTAAACAGTGGAATATACTTATTGAGAGAAAGAAAGCTACTGTCAGAGAGAGAGAGAGAGAGAGAGAGACAGAAGGGGTCCCGAGTGGGTTGCCAAACACTGTCTTTTCTAGGGACTTTTATAGAGTAAAACCACAAAGTGAGGCAGGTCTAAGGTGGGCATGAGGTGGGACAGAACTATATGCAACCAATAAGATTTATTGCTCAGTAAAATTAAACTGGGGACACATAGGGAAGTAAGTCACGTAGCAAGGGGGCATGCATAAAGAGCAGTGACTCTTCCTGTAGGAGGTTGGGAGGGTGACTCCTGGCTTCCTCAGGGTGATAGAGACCTAATTAGAATATCAATTCCTGATTTTTATCTTTAGGAAGTTTGTGGGTACATTTTATTTTTCTTTTGTCTTGAGGTCGGGCCAACAGCAGGAGTGTCTGCCTCTCCCACAGTTGCATGGTATCTCATCTTCTGCACTGACTCCTTCAAGGGCCCAGCCCCATCTGGCAACTGAATTAGATAGAAAACCAACATCTGAAAAGAGAAAATCATTCCTTCCCAAGAAAATGTTTGCCTTTGTAGGTTTTACGGCATAGGGATAGACTATATATTGTAACAATCCATTGTGTGTATGCAGTATAGCAGTATACTGTCATACTCTGTAGTAACTTCCAGACAGGATCACTGCTGCTGATGGCTCAGGCAGATCCGCCATAACTAAAAGAAGTTCTAACTTTTTTCTTAGCTCTCACTTCCTACCAATATTTTGACTGTCTTCGACCTCCTCTTAACACCACATCCTAACATGTGGGTTCCACATAATTAGAAAAGGTATTTCAGAAAATTATTGTGCCCTTTCTGTTTATTTTTGAGCAGCTTCGTGGTACATATAACTGTATTCCTCCGTGGGAACCTGCCAGAAGAAGCCTAGGACAGATAAGAGCTCATTCATACCCATTCATATTTGTGTTATCAAACTGTAGCGTGAGGTGCTGGGATCTGTTTAATAGTAGTGTCTTTATGTAGAAATAGGACTTACTCTTCTCTCTCCTACAAGTTGATGAGGTGTATTATTTCTAACTCAGGCTAGGGTAACAGTTAACTTGATTCAAATCATGATGCCTAGAGGTAGTAAGCAAATAAGGCTTGCTAGCAGACCAGCTTTGGATTACGCGAATGTGTATATACACACTTGTCACATATACCAGACAGTCATATATAATTTAAACCCCACCTGTTTCCTAAAAGGATTTTGACATGACCGAAATAAGATTACAGAGGAGAATGTTCAAAGAAGCAGGAGGAACTACTATGCTTACGTATGTGGTGCGACTGGATAAGGTGACAAAGCAGAGTACACGTGTGCCCTCCCTGCAGTGACACTGTGGTACAGAAGGTACCGCGAGAGCCATGCCCAAGTTCTTCTGCTCAGCATTAGTGATAGGTGCAGACTTTGGGGTATGGGGCAACTCTTGAAAATTAGTCCAAGATACTCTCAGGGCCATAGCAAGAAATGTAGCTACTGGTTCAAAAATGAAGGTTTTCTTTTAAGGATAATAAATGCTCTGAAGAAGAATTGTACAAGGACTTTGAGCAGGGACAACAGCATTGGGCCATGTGAAATAATAGCCCCTCCCACATAAGCACTCCCACGACCTTTACTCTATTTTTTTCCTCTTTAGTAAATGCAACCATACTCTGTATGGTGCAGCTATCTCTCTGTTTTGAAGTGTCACCTCCCGGATGAATGTTAGATGCATTGCAAGTGAGAACTTCTAGTCACTGCTGTAACTCTAATTCCTCAAACAGAAGCTGGTACATAGCAGGAACATGGTGTCTAGGATAAGGCCTCCAAGAATAAGGCTTTGAAGCTCTGTCATTCTGCTTAGTGTAAGTACAATGCACAAGGCTGATTGTGCCCATTTTGGACACCTAACTGCTGACCTAATTACTAGCCGTTGTGTGGGTCACTAGCTTTTCTTACAGAGTAACGAGGATTTCTTTGCAAAATAGTCTCTATTTCATATGGATTTTTTGCTCCCCAGTTTTATACAGTTAGTTTTACTATCTTTAGAGAGCTAGGATCTTATCCCACAGGTGACTGCTCTGATCTTTAGCTCCTTCCTCTTCGGGAGGTAGTTCCACTAGTGATTCCAAAGGGAAAGCACCAGAGTAAAGACGTCAGCCTTCCTGAGGGTGAAGGCTGTGCACAAGCAGCTGTGTTCGACATCACTCGGCATCTTCAAGTATAACAGAAGGCAAATTTCACCCCGTGGAACAACAAAACGAAAAGGTTAAGTTGCAGCTGGCAACATACACCACTTCCTACTTTTGAAAGTCTGTTTTGCATTCAGAAATGAACAGGATTGGATATTGAGAGCCAAAATCAACACTCAAGCTTTTCCTGTTCCTTGGCTGATGCCTCCGATTTCCCCTACCTCCTTCCTATCGTGAAGTTACCATCACAGCACGTGGAAGCATTCGGTAGCTTTTCCCATTGGCTGAGAGCCACAGAAGTTGGCTGGATCCAGAGTGGGCAGCACGAAGGGAGCTGCTATTAAGCAAGGCCTGACACACAGTCACAGACATTTCTAGCTACAAGGATCCAGGCAGTAACTGTGGGGTTGTAAAACTAAACAGGCTTTCTTTCATTTCAGGTTTGTTTCATGGATATGTAGGTAATTAAATCTTTCAATCACATCTCAATGAAGGGCATAAAAAATCCCTCACTTAATAGTGATGTGTACAAAGGAAATTAAGAAACGAGACCATGTTTCAGGAAATAACACTGCCACAAGGTTAATTTTACCTCATGCAGCATTTTCTAGAATTGAACTATTTGATTTCCTCCCTCAAGGACTGCTCCTATGCTTGCAATAACTGAGGCTGATTTTATTGGAACATCACCTCTGCATGAGAAACATACTCGAGAGGAAACTTTGCATGGGGACCGACTGACTTCTGGTGCCAGTACACCAGACCAGTGTGGTTTAAGTTTCCAGTCTCTCTGTTCATTCAAGCATCTTGTTCGTTAGTGAATGAGTATTTTTTAATTATAAAGAGAATTCTGGGTTATTTTAGCATGGTACCACACAACTAAAAAAATTCAGAAATGAACCTCAGCTCCCAAACTACATCAAGTAGAAACAGAGAACATTACAAAGGGAATATTTTGAGCCTCTAAGAGTATGGAAGGAAGGGGAGAAGGAAACTGATGCAACAGCCGCGTATCAGGAGGCTTCGGTGACGTTAGAGTGACAATAACACTAGAGGCTGCGGAGGACAGGTGCTCACAGAACTGAACAAATTGACAAAGATGGGAGAATTGGAAGAACTGGGAAGTTTTCAGGATCCATAATGGTTAGTTTTAAGAAGCAGAGAGGGAAACGCAGTACATACTCTATCTTGTGCTTGAGCTTTTTGGGTAAAGCCTACAATAAGAAACAAAGAAAAGATTCCCCTGCTCTGTTCTTGTTCAAAGTCCCCTTTCATAGGTCATTCATTCATCAGACCAGCAGAAACCTTGTGCAGAGCTGATGTGCCTAATACCCACTTCTAGGTGTGTCCTAGTTCAGATGATGCTGGAAAAATCTAAATCATCAGTCTGTACTGACTGGTTGATACATTTCCATTATAAATTCTGTGTCCACATAATTGCTAATAGGTACTTTAACCAAGAAATAGAAATAAAACAATTCCCGGGATTCAGCAGTTGCACGTAGCTTTTGAACTACTGATACAAGTGGCCTGTGGCTTAATACTTGGGTTTTCAGTGATCAAGAAGCAACCTTGTGTGACATCACTGTAGCTTGGTTCTCAGTGGGCATAACAGAGATGATTAGATATATTGAGGTCTTTGTGTCATTCAAAGAAAGAAGACTCATACACATTCGTGTTAGCTTCCTCTCACTTCATTTCAATTGTCAATAACCAGTGTCATCACATGTAACAGTTTCTTCATAATGAAACTTCACATCGAATTGGATTTGTCTTTCAAGTGCAAGCATAACAGGAATCCTTCTGACATGTGACCCCTGAAATAATTTTCTGCCAGAAAAAGATCACATATAGGGACATATATACATATGTATAATTCTCTCAAACAAGAATAATATAGGAAATGAAAAAAAACAAGCTTGAAGACAAAACAGGTATACTTTTTCATATTTGATAAGTCATGGCAAAGAAGAACCCTCTGGTTAAACACAAGTACTTTGATTAAAGAAGTCACCATGTGTAGAGAGAATGCTTTTCAAAGAATTAGAAGACAACAAACACTTGACAAGAAACAGCAGGAAATATAATTTCTCTGAATCACTCAGGAAGGTTATACAAGACTATCACTGTGAGTAGTTTTCGCTGTGTCACTTGTACAGAAATCCTGGTAGCTCCAAAGTTCCAGGGACTTGGAAATTGCAGTACTTAATCTCATTCTTCAGAGTACCTGGTTCCGTAGTGGATTTGTTCACTCGGTGTTAAGTCACTGCTTTGCTCTATATTCATTTTAATTTTTTTTGTTATTCTCTAATTGTGTTGCATAATAATTATACCCTGTTTCCTCAGGAAAACTGTAGTCTGTCACATGATGACATGGAAAACGTTGTGGTAATACTGTCCCAAATTCTCTAATATCCAGCTAAGTGAGGATTACTTAGACAGTTTGTCTTCTAGTTTCCCAACAGAAAGCTAGTTGAATTGGGGTGCTTTGTAATAAGTTGTTAGGAGCAGAGCATCTCCCAAGACTTTTTAGGGGCACACTTTTCAGAAATATAGTTTACTGGGCCTTATATTCATTGATATGACAGGGCTTAGTGACTGTGAAACTCCTGAACTGAAAATTAGCTCTTTAATTTATCCTGGCATACTATTCCAGTCCTCCCATAGGTAGGTCATATGTAGGGTAAAAGGTTAGAAAATACTGAGGGTCCAAAGATTGTGCATTCATGTTTGTTTTGTTAAAATTGAAGTGAAGTATCAAGACAGTAAAAATAATTTTTTAAATCATGGTTCTCTTTTTCTTCAGCTAATTTTCTGGGCTATGTCAGCATTTCCCAATGTATGGTACATGAGTAGTGTTTTGAAGAATGTTAATACTTGATAAGTGATGTGGCAGCTGGGGATTTAGCTCAGTGGTATAAGGGCCTACCTGGCAAATGTGAGGTCATGAATTCGATCCCTGCTCCAAAAAGATGTGTGTGCAAGAGTGAGAGAGCAAGCAAGATAATATTTGGTGGTGAGTAGACAAATAAGTATGAGAAATGCTGAATTTAAAAAGTTATCTTCTAAGTTGAGTTTTGAACCCTTGAGGTTCTAATGTAACCATATCTTTTATGAGGAGTAATGTAATGTATTGCAGTGTTTCTTAACTTTATACTACCCTAGAAATCTCTCTTTCTCTCTCTCTCTCTCTCTCTCTCTCTCTCTCTCTCTCTCTCTCTCTCTCGCTTTCTCTCTCTCTCTCTCTCTGCACAATCATCTTGGGAATGGGCACATATACATATCTCATCTTAATTATTTTTTCTTCTCTACCCCCTTTCCTGTTCTCTCTCCTCCTGTTCCAAGATTCCCTTCCAATCTCCACAAAATCCACTTTCCTTTTTCCTACCTTCATTCTTTTATATTGCTCTTTAATGTTTTTATACTTAGTGACCTTTGAAACCTTGTGTTTATGGAATACCAAAATCTACTTTGAGACATCGTGGAATGATTAAAGCTGACCTGCATCAATGATTTCAACTCATCAGTAGGTTCAGCACAGTGATTCTGATGTGCGGCTACCCCACCCAGGTTAACCTGAAATTTCTTTAGCCAACCTGCTGCTGGTATATGAAGCCATAGGGGATAATCTGGAAAGTTCGCTAGGCTGCCAAGGTGGCTACTAGACTAGACAGTGGTCTGAGCCTAGAGTCATCAAACACAATCTCACTGTAAGTGGGGAAAGTGGAAAGTTATGGATCGGTGAATTAGTTGACTAGGAATATCCAGCAGCCCCCTGAGATGCCTCTTCCTTTATGAGGTGGAGTTGTTGAGATGATT
>PVJX010051155.1:0-10409 GCA_004027295.1 Dolichotis patagonum | reverse complement strand
AGTTAACGATCACTACTATCAGTAACAGCAGTCACAGTGGCACTGATCACAGCAGCAGAGATAATACAGCAATAGCCAACAGTGTGCTTGGGCTGTAGGTCAGTCACGGCCTAGGGTCTGCTCCCCCATTTCCTGACTACGGTCTTCATCTTGGACCTGGCACCTATCCTTTTGCTTGCTTTGCCTGTAAAGGAAGATCAGTGGGGCATTTGTGAAGAGCAGGTGAACTAATCTATATAGGGCACTGGGTGACAGTGCCTGGTGTCAACTCTACCAGACCAAGTAGGTGCTATTATTCCCATTTGGCGGATGAATACACTGAGGCTTGGTGGGGGAGGGCGGGGCTGTGTGCCCAGCAGTGAATGTGCTGGGCCTTGCTGGCTTGGTTCACTGTCTTTGGGCAAATGTGCAGGGAACGGGAAGCTCTGCCGTCCTCTTTGGAGGGAATGGCCAGACACGAGGGCTTAGGTCACTCGGCGCAGGACAGTTGGCCTGAGAGAATCAGTCTCCTGAGCTGGGGGCTTGTTTAACAATGTCCACCTTAGAGGTGTGGTGTGAGAATAATGGGGATCTGACACAGACCATGGTGCTCAAAGGGTCATTTTATCTGTCAATACCCCCTATGGCAGGGTTTACTTAAAAGATGCCAACACCCTCTTAGAAGTGGGAAAAAAACCCCAAAAACCAAAAACCTAAAGAACAGGTTACCTAAGGCTCTTGCCTTAGATAAAACTTGACTTGTCTGGGTGTTTTTAATGTGTTGATAGAAATACCCATTTCTTTTAGAGGCCCCTCCACATCTCGGTCCGAGCCGTGCTGTAATCTTGTTTGGCTGTTTACTGGCTGCTTCTGATGTGTGGAATTCACTTCCAATTTTCAGAGGATGCTAACTGGGACAGAAATGTCTCATCTAAAAGTCGCAGAGAAAAGAGGTGGGGAATTGTGGTGTTGCCACATGTAACAAGGGAAAGACAAGCACAGCTTAGCGGGCCGGTGAATTACACAGCAGCTCATACCACGCAGGACAATTTGACATGGTTCCACCCAGAGTTCTAATTTGAGATTCCAATGATGTCCTGGTCTGTGGTCTTCTCCATGGGCCATACAGGGAACAGCCTTTGAAGTTCTCCACCAAAACCCAGACCATTAAAAATTGCATTTTTTTAAAAACAAAGGAGGTATATTTAAGAGGTAACCAGCCTATGCCTGAAAAAACAAACAAAATCAGGAAAACAAATGTCTTACTCCCCTTTCTTCTCTGGGTCCCCTTCTCATCTGCAAAAGACCCGGGTGGGGGAGCTCACAGTGGGTGGGACAGCGATTGAGCCTGTTATCCACACCGGAGCCAGGACAGTTTTCAGCCACCTTAGGGGCACTGCACACGTACAGCTGGTTCAGAGGGAGCCACTGAAATGCCATCCCTGCACAGGACAGAAGCTTCTCCCCTCTGACTTGGCCCATTTGCCACCATACAAAATCCAAGAGGCTCTCGGAGTTGTGGGCATCAGACTTACCCACCCAGACCCAAGTCAGTGCCCGGGGCCTAGAAATCTGCATTTACTGGGCCGGGGACTTAGCTCAGTGGCTTAAGCACCTGCCTGGCAAGCGCAAGGTCATGAGTTCGATCCCCGGTACCAAAAAAAAAAAAAAAATAATCTGCATTTACACTCATTTCCTAAGTGCTCTTCGCATGTTTGGTCCACAGGCGTACTATATGGTCTCAGCCAGTACATAAACCAGTATCATAAACAGATTTCATAACTGGTGACACTGGAACAAGAATCTTCAAGATTCACTTTTGAGTCCTCTCTTATTTCGTAAAGAGCAATGAAAAGCAATAACCCAGGCTGGGTAAGGCAGCACGTGCCCATTCGCCCAGCTACTTGGGCGGCCGAAGCAGGAGGACTGTAAGTTTGAGGTCAGTGTGGGTAACTTAACAACTCTGTCTCGACAAAACAACCATCTCCTTGCTTCATGAAGCACTTATGGTTGTTGCAAAATCTCTGCTCCTGGCCTTTATCGTCCACTTTGCTAGGAGAGCTGTGTGTGTCTTCGCCATCTAGTCTTCAGGAAACTCAAGGGGCTCTGGGCAACACTTCAGGGAAAGGGATCCAAGACACCAGGCTTACTGGAGAAAACCATCATCTTACATTCTTTTATTATAATATATATATATATCTGTTTTATGTACAGTAATTGGTTCTATCAAGTAATCAGAACAAAGCATTCTCCTGGCAACCTTCCCCAAAATAGATTCAGGTAGAGTAAGATACTTATGCACTTCATGGGATATCAAAACTTAAAGACTTCACTGATTTCCATTCTGAGGCCAATTCAAAGTATACACTAAGTGTGCTAAGGCGATAAAAGTGAGCTGAAAGAAACTACAGGATGCAGAACGATTAAACGGTATATTTGGCTTGCATTAGAGTGCAGTCTGGATGGGAAATACTGTGCGTATCTTACAGCTTCTTTTTAAGTAGTGCGAGCAGCTTCTGGAAGCTGAAAGTGTTCGTGCGGCGGAGGAGCTCAGCCAGGGGCTCACTTCTCTGCGTCTCCCTTCTTGGGTTCTTGCTTCAGTTTGTAATCAGCCAGGGCAGCCTTGATGGCATCTTCTGCCAGCACTGGAAGGGATGGAAGGAGAGTGCCTGAGTGTCTACGCGCTGAAGGGAGGAAAATCTCCGGGCTGCAGGGCGCTGGTGTAGGGAGGGCCTTGTCTGAGTGTCCCAGTCAGGGGATGGGTGGAGAGCCGGACACAAAGTCGGCCTCCTGCTTCCTGGGCCGTTACTCTTTCGGGCGGCTCTGGGGACAAGGACTGGGGTTTATATACCTGGGATTCTAGCCTAGTTCCCTAGCCTCTTGGAATCCATTTTTTCTTTGGGAAAACTAGGGTAGTCATACTTTTCCAGCCAGGATAGTGGCTGACACTTAGCAGGGACACGATGAATGTTACTTCCTGTCTACTCCTGTGGAAGTCTGAGCTGAACATAGAAGATGCTGGTTAAACGAAGTGACCGATGCTAAGACCCACGGGGCTGATGGGATGCAGCCTGCCACGTCACCCTCTTGTGAGCCCAAGTCTCACAGCTTCTACTTAGGAGCTGATGTTGAATGTGAAGCTATGGGGGAATATGAAAATTGGGGGAACTGGAATGACTGAAGAGAGTAGCAAATAGCAGAGAGCATTAAAGATTTCAGTACAGTAC
Source organism: Dolichotis patagonum (assembly GCA_004027295.1). Classification (NCBI taxonomy): domain Eukaryota; kingdom Metazoa; phylum Chordata; class Mammalia; order Rodentia; family Caviidae; genus Dolichotis; species Dolichotis patagonum. The sequence continues at coordinate 7,203 of PVJX010051155.1, read as the reverse complement.
CCAAGGAGCTTAACAATAAGGCCGAGGTTTTCCTGTAACCCTTTGAAAATGTTTACAAGCTGCGACCTTCCCTCATGGGTACTTAAAATTCCAGCTCAAGTGAGAAGAGCTGGGGCCCCAGCAGATGTCCCGAGGCCACATCAGTGCACCCCGCCTGCCCCCACCAGCTCTTCTCCTGTGCCCTGCCGGGCAGGAAACCGCTCTCTGAGGATTGTTAGCTAATTTGGTTAACAAACCTCTATCGATGTTTACTATGTTTACCGTTAAGGCAACTGTTTCTCATTTCCTATGTCCTTGAGAGGCTAAGAGAGGACAGACGAGCACTAGATTTAATAGCAGTGATGACCGCAGACAAGGCCCAGACCCCACCAGCCACAGCATCCAGACAGGCAGTGATGGAGGCCGCAGAGAACAGATGGTGGCCAAACTGGGTTTTTGCCTTTGCTGGTCCTAACTTGGCTACAGCACGACGCTAGAAGCAAAGATTGGGCCTCAAATGCTGGCTCTCCCACTTGGTAGCTGTGTGACTTAGGTGCTTTTTCCTGAGCCCAGGCTCCCCTGGAAGAGGGGTGTGATGATGTCTCCTGTGGACTCAAGGCTGTTTCTGAGCCCCTAGAGTGCTCACTGGGGCTCCCCTTGAGTGCACACTGCCTCCCCCCTCCCCCAGGCTCTCTGGAGCCCGGGGCTGGGAGGCTGCAGGGTGCTAACCCTTGCAAACACAGGTTCCATGAGCTCTGATCCTCTGTGGGTTATACGGGTGGGCTGTGTGAGCTGACAGGACTGTCACCAATGCAGCTGAAATTACTGCCAGTGTCCCCGCCAGCTGGCACCCCGGAGAGCACTCACTGGAGCAGTGCAGTTTCACAGGTGGGAGGCAGAGCTCCTTGGCAATGTCTGTGTTTTTGATGGTCAAGGCTTCCTCCACCTGAGAGGCACAAGGGAGAGATGAAAGGTTTTGCAGAAGCTTTATCTTGACAGCGTCAGACAAAGAAGGAAGGCCCAAGAGGACAGGTTGGTGGGGAATGATTTCCGCCTAAGAACTGAAAACAAAGCCCTAGCGCCTTCTCAGGATTCCCACTGGTGTGCCAAACCGCTGCTAGGATTCTCAAGTGCAAGGTACACACACCCGCACTGCTGGGCCGGGAGAACAAGAACAGCTGAGACACAGCCACCACTCGATGTCTCTGAGGGATCTGCTCACAGCCAGCACCAGAGGCACTGCTTAAAGGCAATTATCTATGCTGCGTTGGCAGGTCTCAGGCTGATTGCCTAAAGTAGAGAATCTTCTCCTAGGAAGGCTGCAGAGAATGCTGGAGGTCTGGGTGGGAGCCTTGGGATGATGTGAGGCAGGCAGGGTTTTGCTCACATGGAGCAGAACCCACTGGATTAAGAAAGGGCAGATTTCCCCAACAGCTGACTCCCTGGCTAGCTCAGGATTTCAAGGTTAAAGGCGCTCTTCCCCACTTCCGCTCATGACTCAGAGCCCCCTAAAGGCCAGGTCCTGGAAGTGCACCCTCTTGTGTTTCCCTAAACACTGAGGCTATTTTTTTTTTTGTTTTTGGTACCAGGGATCGAACTCACGACTCACGACCTTACGCTTGCCAGGCAGGCGCTTAAGCCACTGAGCTAAATCCCCGGCCCCTGAGGCTAGTTTTTGACCTATCACTTCTGATCCATCTCCTGTTAGAACTCATTAGGCCCCTACTTTGGGGGCCTACAGAGCTTGCCAGGCAGCAGGCCCTGAGCCACTGGAAGCAGGTGGCATGTTGTCTGGCAAAATGCTTTATGAGAGAGCTGGTCAGCACTTCAAGTGTGCTGTGCCTCCATGACTCAGCTCCCCAGGGGTGCTGAGTGTCCTGCAGGCTGGCGTTTCACAGCGATGCTACTGCAAATGGATTTTAGAGTCCAGCTCTTCATAGAGCTTCTAGCTCTGTAGCTTTTGGGGAGGCGGCCACAGTTGAGAAAAACACGGAAAGGATGTTCTGGCCTTCTCGTTTCCACTCTCAGGCAGCTGACCAGCCACCTGGATCCCTGTTTACTTTACCCTTACTTTTAAAATGTTTTTTATTTTTAATATCTCTTTTAACATATGCTAATTTATTTCACTAGTACTTAAAACGCATCAGGAACCCTTCCTGAAAAAATAGGATGGGAGGAAATAAACAGAAAAATAACCATTACATAACGCTCCCCAACCTGATTTAAGACACCCAAGAAACCATAAGAATATCAGCAACCTTAGAGAAAAAGACTTCAATTTCTCTTTTTTGAGACAGTCTCGCTTGCTGGGCTCACAGGCATGTGTCACCACGCCTAGCTCAATTTGCATTTTGTCAGAATGATAGATGAGACTCTTACCACACCTGTAAGCGAGCTTACCGTCTTCCCTTTCACCCATTCCGTGGCTAAGGAGCTGGAGGCAATCGCGGAACCACAGCCAAATGTTTTAAACCTGGCATCTACAATCTTCCCCTTTTCATCCACCTGGATCTAGAAGAGACAGGCGTTAAGTGGCTATGCCTAGAGCTACCCTCTAGAACCTGGGAGCCCGGTGCTCACGGGGGCCTATGGGGTTCTTCTGCAAGAGCTCTGGGCTTTGTCTACATTGGAAATTCAGCCATTAATTACTGATTTTGCGTCATTTCCAAGATCTCAGTGATGAAAAATGAGACATAGGAGCAACTAGACAGGCATAGCTGGAAAGATGAGCTGAAGATTATGTCCTTCCACACTAGTTTTACTTTGTTTACAATCCTAGCATGCTTTTTGGCTATAAAGTTCTATTTGAAGACGTCTGCTCAAAGCTGGTGGGGCAATTTGTCCCTGTAAACACTGGGAGAGTCTATAACCAAGGTCTCTGGTTAATATTTTTTTCTTGGACATCAAACTGCACTAAGGGGTTCCCTGCCTTCTCTCTGTTTTCCAAGATAGGTATGAAGACATCTGGCAACCTGTCTGCCCACCAAGAAGGAGACTGTGGCTAAAGTTATGGTTTATCCAAAGTGCAATCCATTACCTTTGTACAGTTTTTGTTTATTGCATTTCTTGTCTCACTGAGGAGTGACAGCTCACTAGAAGTTTCCTTTGATCAGCAAATTCCACAAAATCTTTCACTTAGCTGAAGGTGAAATTTAAACTGATACAGTGAATTTGAATCCATTTCCTATTTCATAATAGGTCAGCGTAGTATACTAGCTGGAAATTGAGACCTGAATCTCTGCTCTAATCATCTCTGATACTGACTCCATCTCATGTGAGTAAACACGAAGATTAAATGAGATGCTATATATGCAAATGCTCTGCCAACTAGGAAGCACTGTCTAAGTAAAGGGATTCTTCTTATCATGAATAAAGATGAACCAGGTGGTACCTGCAATTTCATGACATCACCACATGCTGGAGCACCCACCAATCCAGTTCCAACATTTTTAGATGTCTTGTCAAGAGACCCTACATTTCTGGGATTTTCATAGTGATCCACAACCTGAAATGACAGGGTTAGAGAAATCATGGTCACTCTGCTGGCACCGGTCTCCCTAAGGTCCTCAACCTGAACCAGGCAGTGTAGTAGGAAGGCCTATGCTTCCATCAGTGAGAATGATTTGTGATCCAAATTCTTTTTGTATCTCCTAACCACTTTCACAGATTGGAGACACTGAGATAGGGTAAAGAAATCAGAAAAGTCTTGTTTTTAGCTCCTTAGGGTTTTCAACCACAAATAATCACTTGGCTCTTACCCACCTACATCACCAGATTTGTGCTTAAGCAATGCTTTATTTCCCAATAAAATCCACTGTCAAAGGAGAATGATTATTTAAAAAATCTAAAAGAAATATAGTCCAAGGATAGAAACTTTCCGAGAAGCCTCAAGGTGACTTTTATGGAAAGAATGATGCTATGGAACGAATCCCTTTCTGTTTTCGTATTCAAAACACCATCATCCTTGTTCAGTACCCTGAAGCCATCCTGGTCCAGCAGCGCACCCTGGTGTTGAAAGGCTGCCAACACAAATTCCTTCAAGAGATCACTGTCAACAAAACACACCTCCGGCTGGGGGAGAAGTGAAGCTTTGACAGCAGTGCTGAAGTCAGAACAGAGTAAACATTCCCTCACACTGGCACACCAAAGGCTTTAATAATCTTGAGGTTTGTTTGCCAGTTAGCAGTAAGTATCTTGACCTTCCAGTCGTCCCCTACTTTCCATCTGATTACAGATTTTGACTCCAAGTTCCAAGGACCTACAAAATATTCTAATGGGGTCTTTCTTTTGCACCTCGTTTATAGAATTCTTTAGTTGTGTCCGGAGTGAGTACCACGTGAAGACAAGAGTCCCAGAAGCAACTCCCCTCCCTTCCCCCTGCTAAGAACCAAATATTCTTGTTAGGCGGCTAACTCCTGAAGGCCATGCGTCCCTAAAACAGTAACAGCATCATAAATGTATTAGACTAATGTGCCAGGCACCATGCAGATAATTCACATATATTCTCTCTTGTACAGGACTGCAGCCCTCTACTTTCCCAGCTGGGGAATCATGTTCAGCGAGGGGCCCTGACTTGCCCACCGTCACTTAGCTATGGCAGCGCCCTGAGCTGAAGCTGAATCTCGCGCTGGCCTCTGTCTTGACGCAGAATGATAATTCACAACAGAACCCTCCCGCCTGGGCTGCCGGCGAGTTTAAAGCTGGGACGCGCGAAGTGACGGATAGCAGCGAGGCTACTGGAAGGCGCCGCCGTATCACTGGCATGTCACCCGGGGGACAGTATCACTGCCTAGCAGGAGAAAATGCATGGAAGTAGACATGGGGGCGGGTCGTCCCTCCCGGTCCAGGGACCTGCGTGGTGCCTGGATCCCTGTGGTGATCCGCGTTCCCTACTGTCCATCCATACCTTCTTATGATAGAGCCGGGCCGGAGCTGACAGCTCGCGGGCTGGCAGGCGGGGACTCTGAAGGAGAAGGGCGGAAGCGGCCCGCCTCAGGCGACCCGCTCCAGCTGCCGCCATCTTCCCGGTTTGCGCCTGCGCCGAGCAAGAGAGCTAGGCGGGGAGAGAGACGTGCCTGCGAGTCGCTCTGAGGGCGTCGGGTCCTCGCGCATGCGCCTTCAAACTCCGTGCACGTGTCCGCCTTTTGGTCCCGCCTTGCCCACACCCCCTGGGGGCAAGGACTGACTGCGGAGCGGGAAGGTCTGAAGTCGCCGGAGGGTTTGTTCCAGGATGCTCGATTGTGCGCTGGAAAGCGTAGGCTGCTGGGTTGTGGGACCACATTGACACTCAGAAAGCTCACTGCTGGAATGCGGTGCCGAGGACCACCCAGTTTACCTTTCCTAACCCTGTTTTGCAGCGAAGGAAGCTGAAGATCAGAGCGGTTTAGTAACTTGTTCATGAGTTAGGGATTCGTTCATGAGTTAGGGATTCGAATTTGGATAATTCTAGGTTAGAATACTGGTTTTGCTCTTTGGTTGCGTGACCCTGGGCGAAGGACTTCGGCTCACCAATCCTTGATCTTATCTTTTTGTACCATTTCAAGGACAGTTCATCCATGGAGCAAATCCGTGTCGAATATCTCCTACCTTATGTGTCAGGATGCTCTGGTAGATCTTGTGGATCCTGCGGAAAGTTACCTCTCATTAAAGTTGCTAATAGGGAGAAAGACGAGACTTTTCCTACCTCAAAAAAGGGAATGTTAATTAAGAAGTGAATATCATTCCCTGATTTTAATAAGTATATACAGTATCCATCATTATATATATTTCTGAAACAAAAGCAAATGTTCAAAAATTTTATGATAACGCAAGGCAATTAGGAGTTTTTAGAAATGCTCAGAAATGTAATTTATTAATATTGACTTGCAGAATATGATCTTACAAAACCAGAAAGTTCACATGTGCATTTAATGCCTACTAGGCATTATATAAGGGGAAGGAATCATTTTGGGAAAGAGATTTTTCTTTGGAATGGTGCAATCCTTTCATGAAGATCTTTTCATAAGGACTGAGGATTTTCTCCGAATTTGAGTCTCGGTTCCTGGGAAAGTAAATCACGGTCCAGGATGGACTAGACTTTAGGGTATTTATTCAGAGAATCATTTCGACCTTCTCAAGATGGCGTCAAACACTTTACTATAGGCATCACGCTCACTTTATGACTTCCTGTGTGGTCTGCACTTCCCGTCCAAAGACCTAACCTCTGTCCGAGGTTGTGACGGCACGCATGTTATATTAAGAAGTTTTTTTCCCTAACAGAAGCTTTTAGGAATATGTAAAGTGATAATAATTACATATATTTCTTGATTTTACTGTTACACGAGACTTCTAGCTTTCTCTTTGGTGGCAAGAAAATGGGGATGTGATCAGGCGCACGCCTTGGACGACTACTATTTCAGCGGGTCTTCGTCGGCCGAGGGAAGACCCAGGAATCACTGGAAACGCAAGATGGCGACGGCGGCCGCAACCTCGGCTTCTGAGCCGGAGACAGAGCCCAAAGCTGGGGCCAAGGCTGAGGGAGAGGAAGACGAAGTTAAGGTGGCTAGGACGAAGAGAAAAGTGTTATCTCGGCCTGTGGCCACTGCGACTTACAAGACTATGGGGCCGGGGTGGGATCAGCAGGAGGAAGGTGCGAGCGACAGCGATGGTGATGAATACGCCATGGCTTCCTCTGCAGAGAGCTCCCCCGGGGAGTACGAGTGGGAGTACGACGAAGAGGAAGAGAAGAACCAGCTGGAGATCGAGCGGCTGGAGGAGCAGGTGGGGCCCCGGCGTGGGCAGCAAGGCTCCTTCTCTTAGGTCCCCAGGTCTCGGCCCGCCTCCTTGGTCCTTAGCGGCAGTAAAACCGCTAAGGCTACAAACCCACAATTAACCTTGTACCTCCTATTGCTTGAGCTCTTAGAGCCTGCAGGGTGCTTTGCCAGCGTTATCTCACTGGATCCTCTCCGCGACCGGTGAGGGAAGTGGTGGGCTGGGCTTTACGGGAGGAGTCTCTTGTGATACCTGTGCTTTAAACCAACTCCAAAACCCCTAATCTTTTTTTTTTTTTTTTTTTTTTTTTTTGGTACTGGGGGTCGAACTCACGACCTCGCACTTGCCAGGCAGATGCTTAGGCCACTGAGCTAAATCCCCAGCCCAAAACTCCTAATCTTAACCCACAATTAAACAGTGCTCAACAGTTGAAACAAAGTTTCATTCATGAGAAGTTTATTTTCCTATCGGGAT
>PVJX010051154.1:0-10391 GCA_004027295.1 Dolichotis patagonum | reverse complement strand
ACACCTAAAGCCAATGCTCGTGCATGCAATATCCGTGTTAAATCGACTGCTTCCTGCCCTGATTTTAAATGTTGCTCCGTACTGTCCAAACTCAGGAACAAAACTAAGTTTTTTACTTCTTCAAGGTGCTTAATTAACATTTGATTAACAAGTTACCACTGCGTCTGGGGGCCAGTATACCCCATAGTAAACTAAACAGCTCTTCTGAATGACCGTGCACTTCAGTTCCTACATTTAACACTTTTAAAACAATCGTTGATCTTCTCATGAATTACATACCGGTTCCGGAAGTCGCAGACGCGACTCTAGCGTTTCTGATGTTCCTGGGAGCCTGCTTTCGCAGGCCCTGTGAGCTCGCGGCCGACAGCTCACCGACAAGGTCAAGGTTCACCCTCCCGCCCCAGGGAGCCCCAGCTGTGCGTCGCGACCCAGAGAGAAAATCTGGGTTCCCACACAGCTCTGAAGGCTACCGGGCTTCACACCCACTGCGTGTGTGAGTGCGGGGCTGTAGGCCGGGACACAGCAGGGACTGCTTCGTGGACAAAATAGTAAGTCACGGCCCAGCCCCGGCCTGCGCTGTGGATAGCCGTGTCTGTTTAACACGCACAGCCAGGCTGCAGGACCCAGGAGGGCGGACTCGGACCGGCCCGCAGTGCCGGCCGCGAAACCCGCGCGAACAAAGCCTTGGTGGGCAGCGGCGCGGAGCAGGACCCGCGGCACCCGGTCCGGCCGCCCGCGTCCTCTGCCCGGCCCAGCCCCGCCGCCGCACACAATGGCGCCCCGGCCCCGCCGCCGCCGGCCGCGCACAAAGGCGCGCGCGCCAGGTGCTCTGCGCGCATCGCGGCCCGGGCGCGGCCAGGAAGGGGGACACTTACTTTCTCGATGGTCCCGGGCAGCAGGCGCTCCAGCAGCCTGCAGAGGACCACCCCATCCTTGAGCGACGCCTGCAGAAAGCCCTCCGGGTCCGCGATGGTTTTCTTGGGCGACTCCAGCACCCCCAGGGTGATGAGCCACGTAACGGTCTGCTCGGCCGAATTCATCGCGGCGGCGGCGGCGGCGGCGGCGGCGCGGGTCAACCCCGAGCGCCCGCCCGGCCCGCGCCCGCGCCCGCCTCCGCGCCCATGGGCCGCCCGCAGCTCGGCCCGCCTCGGCTCGGCTCGGCCCTCGCGCCCGGCCCGCCGCCGTCACGGGCCTGCTCCTGCCAGGCGCCGGAACCTGCGGGCGCCCGGCGCCGCCCCCGCCGCCGCCCCCCGGCCGCGGCCGCCGTCGCCCGATGACATCACCGCCGGGAGAAGAAAGACGCGGCGCCCGCGCGCGCCCCGCGCCCCGCGCAGCCGGCCGGGCGCACGGCGAGGCCCGGCACCTGCGCCCGTCCGCCCACCCGCCGGCCCCCGCGCCCTTTGTCTGCGTCCACGCGCGGGCCGGGCCGGCCGGCTTCCCAGAATGCTCCTTCGATCCCTGCCACCCAGGTCGCGGGCAGGGGAGCTGCCGCCAGACGCAGAGTCTCCGCGCCACCTCACAGGCCGGGATGACGGCGCCGCGCGCGGGCTGAGTCAACCCGCCTCCGGGGCCCTCTGCCGGGGCGGCCGCGTGCGTGACTCGGCGCGAGGCGGAGGGACCGCTCGGGGCGGCGAAGAGAGGCGGCCGAGGCAGGGAGGCACGGACCCCGGGGGGAAGGAGTGGGCTCCGCGGGCGGGGGACACGGCTGGCGGCGTTGGGCGGGCACGTGATGCGCGGGCCTCCTGAAAGCGGGCGCGCCCCCCCCAGTCCAGCGCGCCGTGGGCTTCCACGTGCGCCGCGCTCTCCTGGCTGCTGCGACTTCCACAGCCTAAAACAGCACTCGCGGTCGCCTGAGACCTTGCCTTGTGCTGCACGTCTGTCACTCTATGTGACACCCAAGCTGGAAGCCACAAGAGCCTCCCTGCTCACCCTCCTCCCTGCTATCTCCTGGAGTACTTGGACTGCAGTTGTGATAGAATTTAATTCCAGGGTCTAGTGAAGCGGTCAGTTTTACTTCGCAAAAACACAAAATTCCAACAGCATGGTGAATCTTGGATTAGGAGGGTGAGCTATTCCGGGACAACAGCTGCCGGCCGAGAGCACCGGCCAACTCTGAGAAGGGGCCTGGTGCTGCTGGACATCAGCCCTGTTGCAGCCTGTGAAGTGGCTCCCCGTGCTGTTACCCACGGTTGAGGCCCTGGGTTACAGTTCCACCATCCTACTCTACCTGGGTGCCCGCAATGCACCTCCTCCTCCCGTCCAGGGCCAGTGCAGCCCTTGGTGACTCTCCAGTGCTGTGCCCAAAAGTCTTTATCAAGGGGAAGGTCTCAGCCTACTGAGGCTGCTGCTTACTCTCATTATCACTGGATTTGCAAGATCATTTAGAGTGCGTGCATTGCAATTTCAAATTCTCTTAAGTTGGTTCCTATAGACTGACGGAAAGAATTAGTCACATCAAGGACTGGCCACTGGGGGCCCTGTGCCCCTAGTGGGATGCAGACTCACAGACCACCTGTGAGACCCAAGTTTTTCTGCAGAAGTCCCCACCATTAAGGGTTCTGTGGTTATTAGTTGCATTCTTTCTCTTGAATACACAACTTCAAAAGCATTTATTTGAAAGAGATTCTAGAAGGTAGCACTGCTCACCACTGGATTCTTTTAGGGGTCAGGGTAGGCACTTAGTTAAACTCCCTGCCACTTTCCAAGTGCTGAGACGAGACATGGAGAGGAATCAGAAGCTGGTCAGTCGGTGGCTTAGGGCCCAGGACACAAAGGCCAAAGGACAACTATAGCCTGTCCGTTTCTGCCCCTCCCACCCTTCCCAGAGGCACACAGAATGGCTCTCAGGGCAAGCGCTCTGCTTGCAAGCTTCCACCTTTACCCCAGGTGGAGGCCACTGTTCGTGTTCCGTGACCACGTTCCACATCGCCCTGGAGGTCCCCACTCACTCTGCTGCAAAGGTCTAACTCCCAGAGCTCTGAGGAGCTTGTGTCCTCGGAACATGTCTTTGGAAAAGGTTAAGTGTTAAAATCCACCCAGCCTTAGACTGCCAAAGGAACGCTGACCCAGGGCAGGGGCAGCAACCCTGTGGCACTCATGCCACAGCAGGCTGTTTGTGTCACTGAAACCTCTAAAAGGTTCGCCCCAGCTGCCCTAGACTGTGTAGCAACACGGTCCTGTCGATTTACTGTTCTGGAATAGGCCAAAATCTGGCTCAGAGACTAAGCAGCTCCAGGGAGCTCACTGCAGCTTAAGATAAATACGGTCAAATGTAAAACATTAAACATGCAAGGCAGGGAAAAATGATTTATACACACGTATGGCTGAAAAAGCACACTGGATCCAAAGACGTCTTACCCATCCAGTATGCAGTGAAGCACAACTTGGGTGGGGTGCTTACCCGAGTCTGGCTCCCCTCAAAAGAGACCAAGAGCCAACAACTTGGGTGTAAGTAGCTCCCTGGGGAAGACAGCTGGGGTACAGTGAAGAAGAGGAGGTGCAGAGACTGCATTGGTCAGCATGCCTGTCACTAGGATGTAATGGCTAGCACATGGGACTTAACGGAGGCCAGGTTTATTTGGTTCACGGTTTCGGAGGGTTTAAGTCATGGCTGGCAGGTACACCATGGCAGGAGAAACCTGCCTTATGCAGCCAGGAATCAGAGAGAAGGGCAAAGCCAGGGCCAAAAGACCACCCTTCTGGGTCGCCCTGCACCCCATGAGTGGCCACCTCCAGCAGGGCCCCACCTGACAGCAGCATGTTCAGCCAAGAACTCAGCTGTGGGCGAACCACTGATGAGCACAGCATCCCGTGGACGCAGCCCCTGAACGCATGAGACTTGGGAGAGCGCCAGATCTAGGCCAGAACAGCGATGAAGTGCAGAGGGTGTGAGGGCCAGCAGCACGGGCTTCAGAGACCTGACGCCTCTCAGCCCAGGGCCTCCCTGGCAGGGAACTGTGTGCAGTGACGGGGTCATGCCACAAGCCAACTCCTGTGCCCACCTCCACCTCTGCACAAGCGAGTGTCACCATCACTGTGATAGGGGCCAGGTGACCCCCACTGGAGCACAGTCCTGGCATCTGTGACGGTGCATGCCATGTACCCCTTGCCCACCCTCACTCCATGCCCAGTTCCTCCAGGTTCCTCTGCTGGGTGGGGAGGACAGCAGAAGCCCGGGTTCCCCAGCTGGCCGAGCTCTCCAGCAGTGTCCTCATAGCAGCTCACCAGAGGCCAAGGACCTGCCACTCTGCCTGCCGCCTGAGCCCTCTCCGTGTGATAGGTACCCGCATAGATCTGGCTAGCTCTCCATACCCCGATGTAGAGCTGACAGGAACACAGACACATGCCTTGGGACACTGTCCACTTGTGGCTATGCCTTATGACCAGTGACAGAAGTGCACTCAGATTTCCTTCCTGTGCGGCTGCCTCCTGGGTCCCCTGTGATGCACCTGTCTTAGTTTGCACACACACAGTGGACCCCACTCCAGGGCTTCAGCTCGGCCAGTTCCTCTTACAGGTGGAGGGGAATCATCCAGGCCCTTCTCCCGGCTCCCACTCTGGCCAGGGTCCTTGGGTCCCATCTCCTCCTCCACCAGCACCACTCCTTTGTCTGTCTGCATTTCCCTCTTGTAAAGGGGACCCCAGTCCTGGGCAAGAGCCCACCCTGCCCAGTCAGGACCACCTGGCTTGGTTACACTTTCAAAACCCTGCGTTCAAATACAGTCACATTCGCAGATGCTGGGAGTCAGGACTGAGCACATCTTTTGGGGAACACATTTCAGTCCACGGTAGGATCCCGGAGGAATTATCAGGTCCCTCCTGGGAATACCGCACCCAGGACAGGTCAGGGCTTCCTGTCCCTCTCCTAGGAGGCACCCAAGCTTGGGCCTCAGATCTGAAGACCTCTGGGCACTCTGCTCTTGCAGGACCATCCCCTTTCATCCCCCGCCATCACTGCCCGTTCTCCCTGGAGCCACTATGCCCTGCAATGGCCCACCTCTTTTTCCGGATCATTGCCATTATTATTTCATATTCGCAGTGCATAGTGTTTGCATTCCTGTGGGGAGCTGGCAGAAGAGTGTGTCATATCTTCCCCTTTCACCATCCCCTCCCTGCACCTCTTCCTCAGGAGCCCGGAAGCCTCGATGCCTGCCTCAGCCTCAACCTGGGTCCAACCTAGGGTCCACAGTGCCGACTCATTTCCCAGGACGAGTGTGCAGTTACTTTTTCCTTCCCAATATAGCTTCTGCTGTGTCCCTGGAGGTTTATTACAGAGCAGCTTCTTTTCCCCTGCATCCAAGGAGGTGTGTAATTGTCCTTTGGATTCCCACCGCCACCAAATCTGTGTATGAGAGCGGCTTGTTAATTACTGGGAAGCTGAGACTCCACTGCCCACAGACCGTCCTGGGGTTTTGCATTTTCCTGACTGCAGTCTTACAGACAGAGTCCTGCCGTGCAGTGCAGCCTGGCCTTGGGCTCCCTGTACAGCCCTGACCAGCCACGAACTTGGGGCCCTCCTGCTGTGTCTCAGCAGCTGAGCTAACAAACCCTGCTTTCCAGACTCTGATGAGATCATCACGTGGTTCACAAAAAGAATGTATGTGCCCTCTTCAAGAGAGTGTATATTCGTATTAGCTAAGGATTTTGTTCTTTTAAAAACTCTTATTCATATTTGGAAATACACATATGCTCAGTGTGTTTACAAAGCAGTTTCCACGCGCCCTGGTCAGCACACTGTCACGGTGCACTCAGTGTCAATGTGCCGTAACCAGGGCTCGGACGAAGCCACGGTGGCTCTGGGAACCAAAGACGGCTCCGAGTGCCATATGCGCGCGTCTGTGTGCGTGCGCATGTGCTGGTTTCTGTCCATGGATCGGAGTGACAGTGCCACGATTGGCCTGCAGGGCTGTCCCACTCCCACAAGCACGCTGCCCCACTGAACTTTCAGCACCTTCTTGTCCCCACCCTTGTCGTATGATGTCAGTTCTCAAAGACATTTTTAAATCAAGCTCACCCCAAATTTCAAATCCTTTTTGCTATTTATGTATCATGTTTGGTACCCAACTGAATGGAAACTTCTATAACGTTTTTATACGCCATGAGTTGAATAGATTCATAATGTTTATCCTGATTTTTTTCTTCAGTACTGAGGATTGAACCCAGGATGCTCTATGGCTGGCAATGCTGGCACCTTTTTTTATTTTTTGAGACAGGACCTTGCTAAGTCTGGGGCTCAAACTTGCAGCCTCCTGCCTCAGCCTCCGAGAGCTCTGGGATGGCAGGTGTGCACCCCCATGCCAGCTGATTCTTCTATCTTTGATTTCAGTTTATTTGATCATATTTTTCATTCAGTTTTCTTTTGGCTTGTGTTTACCTAATAATTCTACGCCTAAAACTTAGTACTCAACTTTTCTTCATCGCTATTATGTAAAACTGGGCTTTTTAAAGGACTGTTTGACAGTATCTGTTTTTGATTAGTAAAATAAATTCGTTACCATTTTGTCTGTCCTTTTATTTTAAATGATTATTTTATATTGTTTTCTGTTTTCTTTTGCCATACTTTTCTTGATTTGCTCAACCTTCCCCTCATCTCATTTTTTGTCCTTTTGTTAAATTTAAAAACTGCATCCTGATTCCCACTGAGCAACTGGTGCCTGCTCCTCCCCTGGCGTCCAGTCAGATGTCTCTCTACTCACAGAGTGAGGCAGAGTCCTCAGAAATGGAAACTAGAAATTCCATTTGACCCAGCTGCTTCCCTTCTAAGTATCTTCCCAAAAGAGACATCACGTTAGAATGATGCGCATACACTCCTGTGCATGGCAGCACACCTCTGTTGGGGACCAGACTGTGTGACAGATTATGGGGGGCCCCAAGGTCAGTGTGACCCTGCTTGAGAAACGGGGCAGGACACGGAAAGCTGCCTGCCCCTGGCTATGGGCACCGCTGATGCCCGGCCCTCCTGAGGCAGGAGAGCACCTGCGGGGACAGCTGTCAAACCTCAGCCAGCAGGGTGCAGAGAAAACCCGGTCCTCATCCCCCTGGTCCTCCTCCCCCACCATTCCAGGAAATGTGTGCTACCCCTCCCCCACACTTCTTGCTGGCCAGTAAAAGCAGCCAACCACAGAGGAAACCGAGCCTGTCCACTAGACACAAGCTCCTCCCGAGTCCCCCGCCCCGTACCCTGACATTTGTCTCTGTCTTTCTTTATTCCCCGTCTTCCCCCTAACAGGGATCCCAGGGTCTGTCAGCCCCCGGTACAGCTCACAACAGCTGAATCTTGGAAGCAGCCTGTGTGTCCATCAGCAGGTAAAGGGGAACAGAAAATGTGTTTAAGCACCATGGGGTAATACTCTGCCATAAAGAGGAGAAAACTTGAGTCATTGGTGGGAAATGACTGACTGTAACTGTCAGTGAAACATATCAGACATGCTAAATTAAATATCACACAATTTGTCTTCTATGAGAAACCCAAAGTGTAAATAATTTTTTGAAAACAACAAATACAAAAGACAGAAAACAAGTCTGAAACAGAGACAGATCTTTGCACAGCACCCTGCCTCAAGCACAGACCCAACTCAGGTTGTCTGTGTGTCACTGGTCCTCTGTGTCCCTTTGTCCTGTCCACTTTGAGGATGGCTGGTGTCCATCTCACAAATTTACCTCCAGCACACACATGGCAGTAAGTGGGCAGCTCTCAACCACATCTGTGAAGTCACCGTGCCGTCCTCCAGGGACTGCTGTCCTCATGGGGTGTCCTCTCTTCTTTCCAAGATGTCACTGTCTGCATCCAGCATGGCGGGGAGGAGGGGAGGGAGGAAGGAGGAACAGGAAGTGGGGGGAGCAGAGAGGGGAGAGAGGGAGGGCAGGAGGAGGCGGGGCCCTGTGCTTCCTGGTCTCCTTCTCTGTGTCTAATTCGGGCTGTGGCTGACACTGGAGCAAGGTGCTCTCCTAGACCAGGGCTTCTGCGGGAATCCAGGGACGCTGTGAGTGACACTCGCACTTAGAGGCCTGCACGTGGCCAAGAGCCCACTGGGCTCTCAGTGCCCTTGCCTGGGTGTGAACAGCACACACGGACACCGAGGTCAGCGAGAGGCCTGCGATCTGTAGTCAGACGGGAGACCATGTCGCCTTATGGGTCAGGGCGCTTTCCTTGCCCTTAAAAAGGTCTCCTCGCTATCTTGCCTGCACTTGGAGCAAAGCTGAACAAAGTGACACGGGGAAGTCTTTTCTGAAACAGAACTGAAATGATCACTCCGCACACAAACGCTTGGCGTGCGACGGCCGCCGCTGTACCTGGTCCTGAGGCAGCAAAATCACTCACAGGAGCCTGCGTTGTTTGGTGACGCTCTGTCCACCTGGCCCAGAGCTTTACGTCCGCCTGCTGGACGGTCCCACTTTCTGTTCTCGACTGTCCTCGAAACGCACAGAGGCGAGGCGGGTGCAGGCTGCGCGCCTGCAATCCCAGCAACGGGGAGCTGAGGCAGGAGGATCCCCGCGGGTTCAGGCCAGCCTGGGCTACACAGCAAGACCCGATCTCAACAAACAAAACAAAACTCTACCAGAATATGTGTCTTCGGACTCGAGCCCCACTTATAGAAGCCACGACTTACTGCGCCTCAGGTGTTCCTTAAGGAACAGGGCTTCGTGCGCTGGTTCAAGAACGAGCTGTATTTTTACAAATTTGTATTTTTCTTGTTCTTGCTTGAGACGAGGTCGGGCCTCGTCACTGTGAGGCCCAGGCCAGCGCAGTGACCCTCCCCTTCGCAGTCCGCCTGCAGGGAGAGCGCCGGTGGCTGGGGAGGAGGCGGGACAGGGGCGGCGGCCCCGGGGCATACGGGGGCGTCAGCGCGGGGTGCGCTCCAGCCGTGCAGGGGCCCGCGCCGCCCGCGTCCGCCGCCTGCACTCTCTGCCTCTAGCCCGGGCCTGCCGCCCAGGGTCTGACCACCCTCGTCGCTGGGCGCGGGTCGGGCCTGGGCGTCTCGCATCCACTGCCCTCCCACAGCCGGCCAAGCGCCCTCCAGGTCGCTCCTGGGTCCGTTTCTCCTGTTTCGTCCGCTGGGCGGTTCCGACTGGCCTCAGCTCAGGCTGGTCGCGGACGTGCAGCGATCCTCCCCTCTCAGCCTCCCGAGAACTGGGATCACAGGCGTGCGCTCCGTGCCCGGCTTCCTGGGTCCCTTCCCGGTGGCTGGACTTGCTCTGAGTGGCTCCGTCCTCGCTCCCCAGCGTCCCGGTGCTGTGCTCACGGCCCGGTCGTCCCCACTGGTGCTCCGGGGCGCAGCAACGGCCCCCGGACCCCGCGCCCTCCGGGACCCAGCGCCTCGGAGCCCGCGCCCTTGCCCTCCCGGGGCCGCTCCTCCGACCCTGACCAGAGCCGCCACAAGGACGCGCACCTCAGGGGCAGCCGCGGCACGGCGGAGGGCGGAGGGTAGCGCGCTGCAGGCTCGGCGGGAGAAGGCTCCGGAAGGGCGCGGCGCAGGCGCAGACCCAGCGGCGCGATTCCCCCAGCGCGGGGCCCCGCAGCGTCCACGCGACCCCAGAACACGCGACGGCGCACAGCAGCGGGCCTTACCTCGGTTCCGAGACGGCAGCCCACTCCGGGCCGCTGGGGACGGGAGGATACCGAGGGACGGCGCTGTCCCGGCCCGGGTAGCGGGAGCGGCCGGCTCCTGGGGCCCCGCGAGGGCGACCCCGCGCACCGCTTAGCACAGTGCGCCGCACGCGGGGTCACAGGGGTCGCTCCGGACCCGCGCGGAGACCCCCCCGCTCCCGCCCCGCGCCCGGGGGCCCGCGGACTCCTCTCCCGGCGTCGCTGGGACCGCGCTGGGCGCCCGCACGCAGCCCCTACATGCCAGAGGGACGCGGGGAGAGTGGGTTCCGACTCGGTGCAGACGCTACCGCCCCCACACGGCTGCCCCGAGGAGCAGGGATCAGTTTCCACGCAGCGGATCGCACTCAGCTGAGTGTGCCAGAAGGACGCGGAGGCGTTTCCTCCACCACTCTCCCACGGGTCAGGACCCGCACGTGGTGAGTTCAAGGCCAGCCTGCACTACCAGGCCAGAGCCTGTCTCAAACAGAACAAAAGCCCAGAGCGGGGTGGTGTGCGCCTGTAATCCCAGCACTTGGGAGGCTGAGGCAGGAGGACCGATGTGAGCTTGAGGCCAGCCTGGGCTAAAGAGACTCTGCTTCAAAAAACAGAAATAAACAAAACAACACAAAAAACCCCCAGACCTCTTGAGTTCAAAACAGTCTTAAAATATGCACTAGATGCCACTGAAGACACTCGTTCTGATTCTTTGTAGTTCTCCAGGTGAGAGGCACTGGCTTCCCAGAGCAGAAAAGATCACACAGCAGCGCTGAGGCACCGACCCCAGAACAGAAGATGCTGCCTCAGC
>PVJX010051153.1:0-10399 GCA_004027295.1 Dolichotis patagonum | reverse complement strand
TTCAACAATAATGTAGTCATACATCATAAAGGCTGATATTTAAAATTACACACTAGTATTTGTTTTTACTGACAAACACCAATGCTATATACACAGCCTATATGTCTTTCCCTTCCCCTATACTATCGTTACAATATTTAGCACAGAGACAACTTACATCTGGAACTGCCATCATTTTCTGGGTGACAATGTTGTCCAGAATGAATGAAAATGCCACTTGGTCATCATCATCTAGCAAAGGGTTGATAGCTTTCTCTAAGCGAGCCAATTTGTCTTCTTTCTGAAATAAAATGAAACAAAAAAAGCCAATACAGAGATTTCCCTGAGGTGTGGTCACTGAAGAAAGGCTAAGAATAATGTAAAGTTCAGGTAGCTTTCTATGACCTTTGACCCAAAAAGTTTAACTCTGAATCATCTATTATTTAATACTAGACACAAAGTCTAAATAAATGACACAGCAGTAAAAGGCTCAAAAGGCATGTGTTCACAACTTCCTTAGGTATTCTACATTCTATTCTTCTATACTACAAAAATATCCATGTCTGAGGGAAAGGGATTTAGCTCAGTAGCATAAACATCTGTTTGGCAAATGCAAGGTTATGAGTTTGATCCCTGGTACCAAAAAAAAAATCTATCTCTGGGGACCAATACCTCCTACAACAAAAATATCATCAGCAAGTTAGGCTTTACTATCATGATGTCTTTCTGTGAAACTACTACTGAAAACACTGAACATTACTATTGACTAGTGACTTTTGTATAAGGGAACTCAACCCAATTAATTCATTTCTGACTCTGTACTTGGTAAATTTTTGTGTTTCCATTGCTTTACATCCTCAACATTTACATTTGTCAGTAATTTTAGCCTTTTTAGTGAGTAATTATGGCAACTAATTGTAGTTTAAATATGTGTCTCTCCAATGATCAATCAAATTGAAAATCTTTGCATGTTTTACTCTTTTGTGAAATGTCTACTTCAATATTATCATCATAATTATATTTCTAGCCAGGTATGGTGGCACACTCTCCCAGTACTTCAAAGGTTGAGATAAGAGGACTACCACAAGTTTGAGGCCAGCCTGGGCTACACAGTTAGTTCAAGGCCAGCCTGAACATTACAGCAAGATCCTAACTCAAAATACAAAAAAAAAAAAAAATATATATATATATATATGTATGTATGTATTTCGATAAGGTACCAAAACTATTAAGAAGATGGGATATAAATTATCTTTTAAAAATTAAAATCGCACTGACTTCAGTGGCATGTATCTGTAATCCCAGCATTCAGGAGGCTGAGGCAGGAGGATTGCCGTGAATTCAAGGCCACCCTGCACTACATAAGGAATATTTCAAAAAATAAAAAAATTATAATCCTTCCTTGCCAAAACATTGACTAGTCTCTTTTAGCTACTGGTGAATTCCTGAGAAGTCACTTTCCTTTGGATCAAAATCCTACTTTTATTGTTTTAATAGTTGTGATGCTTAGAGCAAGTTATTTTCCTCTATGGACCTATCTTTCAAGTCTACAAAAGGATTAGTTTATGTAATTTCTAAGGTACCTCCCAGCTTTCACGTATTAAAATCAAGCACTCCCACATATACTCTTCCTTCGTGAAACTTTCTACTACCTAAACTCTACTACCCACCACCCCTTCATATACCACTCCCTTTCTCATTCTAAGAATCTTACCTCTTTGAGTTTTTCATCACAGAGATCGAGCATGGACTGAGAGATCTGAGTCAATGAATGTTTAGGCCCTAAAGAAACAGTAAGAAATGAGCCCATTAAAAATAGAGGCAAAACCAGGTATGGTGGTATATTCCTGTAATCCTAGCACTCTTGAGGCTGAAGCAAAAAGGATCACTGCAAATTTGAGGGCAGCTTGGGCTACACAGTGGGTTCAAGGCCAGCCTGGACTACACAGTGAAAACTACATAGCAGCTAACTTTCTAGTTCTGTCTGGAAAACCAAGACAAAAAAACCAAAACCCCCCAGCTAATACATACAATAGAAGTTTAGCTGTTGGGTTACACAGATACACCGGTATTATCTCTATTTTTCAGTGTCTAACACATAATAGGTACATAATATAAATGAATAAATTATTTATTTGTGTGCATCCATAAACTGTAGTATTATAGTAGCCTTTAACTTTTTGAGGGGTAGGGAGCAGGTACTGAGAATCAAACTCAGGACCTTGTGCTTGCTAGGTAGGCGCTGTGCTGCTCAGCTATATCTCTGGCCTATAACTGCCTTTAATATCTTGAAAATGACTGTACACATGGGAATGAAAAATTTTTAAAAGATGACAAAAAAATCAATGACTCATTTATAACTTTTCCACACTTAATTGCTGTAGGGAGCAGCGTGATAGTCTCACTGCTGCCGCCCCATCCCGCCCTCATGTGGGCATTTGGTGTGTCTGCCTACATTACCCATGATCTTCTCTGCCTGGCCGGACGTGACTGCGACCTATCCGGTCTCTCCACAACATCTCTGCCTGATGACAACTTCCTGCCCTCACCCTATGTAAACCATGTTCACTTCCTCAATAAACGAGACTTGATTGGAACTGCTCAACTTGTCTCCATCTCTCTTTCCTCTTGCCCTGCCCGCCATCCCTGTTCCTCTTCCAGGTGAGACCCACAGACTGATCCGCGGGCCGGATCAAACTGCAATTTATTTGCAAAATTTGTGATGTGTGATGTTCTCAAATCTGGCTAAACCAAAGCTTTTATTATAAAAGAATTTTCTCCATATGTCATATTATTATTTCAGTTTCCCTGAAATCCTTATATTTTCAGAAAATCCTTGAATCATCTGTCCTATCTTTTACACTCCCTGAATATGCTTGCCCCTATGTTAAGCTTATCATAGGAATAATTAAAACAATTTAGTCAGTAATTCTACTTCTTTCAGTCTCTACTCCTTATGTTAATGTTCTCCAGAACCTAAACCTCAAGCTTACTCTCATCTACTATTTAAGTCAGCATTCATTTGATTATTCATTCAACACGTTTAATGACTATGACATGTCCAATGATGGGAATGTAAGAAAAAATAGTACAGTTTCTACCACAGAAAATTCCTGAATTAGTGAAAGAAAATAACTAGAAAATAAATCATTGAAATACAGTGTAAGTACTTCAAGTACTTTTGGATGAAATGGTACAAATATGGAAATACATTCTAAACAAGATTGGCCAGAGCTGGATGTGGTGACATACACCTGTAATCCCAACACTCGGGGCTTGGGCAAGAGTATCACTATTCAAGGCCAGGCTGAACTACATAGCGAGACCCTGTCTCCCCCCCACCCAAAATTCTATTTCAGGTAAGAAAGTGGCAAAGTTTCTCTTGGCTCCTAGAATTCATCTGTGATCACTTGATTACTCAAACTGAATTCTGATTCCATTGCTGCTTCCCCAGAAGAGATAAGAGCACGTTTCTGAGTATTCTGTGCTGCTGAGCTTTAGAACTATTTCTCACCTATAAATATAAAGCAATGTCTGGGATGTTTAGGAACCTCACTGCAGTATTGTACTGTCATGGGAAGGGCTAGAATTGTATGGTATTTATATGCTGTATAAAAGATCTGACTTACTGGTTCTCAATAAAAAATTTATTAGAACTATTAAAAAAAAGAAAAATTGGCCACTGCTTACAAACTGTTAAACTGTGGGTAGTAGGTGCACTGAGGTTTATTTTCTCTCTACTTCCATGTCAAACAGTTTCTATAATAAAGTTTTAAAATTTTGCCAAGAAGTACAGGCAACTTATCAACAGGTAAAATGTGGTCATGTTACATGATATTGTATTATGTGATAATATAAGGAAATAAAGTAATGACTTTATTTATATGGATGACATGTTGAAATTGGTGCTTTTTTGCTGTTTTTTTCTTTTCATAGCCTGGGGAATTGAACCCAGGGCTTCATACATACTAGGCAAGCATTCTACAACCCAATCCTTTTCCACTTTATTTTTGAGACAGGGTCTCACTACATGCTCAGGCTGGTCTTGAACTTGCAAGCCTCCTGCCTTAGCCTCCCAAGTAGATGTGACACATACCTGTAATCCAAGCAGAGGTTGAGGCAGGAGGATTACTACGAGTTCAAGGTCAGCCTGAACTACATAGTGAGACCCTGTCTTAAAGTCTTCCCACCAAAAATCTCAGAAACAGATTTTCTTCCTCCTTGCCTTTTCAGTTTTTTTTTTTGGTACTATGAATCAAACTCAGGATCTTGCACTTGCTAGGCAGGTGCTTATGCCACTGAGCTATATCCCTGGTCTCCAACCTTTTCAGCTTTTGAGAAAAGTAGACATGTAACTACTCCTACACCAAATCTGTGAATGTGAATCAGACATACACAGCAAATATGATCACAAGCATATACTATACTATGCATACTCTCTCTCCACTGAATGCACCTCTTTTCTACTTACCTAGGCCTATTTCTTCGTTCCACAATTCTCTATGTAATTGTTTAATTTCAACATAGATTCCAAATTCTCTAGAGGATACAGCAACAAATACCAGGAATAAAAAGAAGCAATATAGGGCTGGGGATTTAGCTCAGTGGTACAAGCTCCTACCTGGCAAACATGAAGTCATGAGTTCAATTCCCAGTACCAAAAAAAAAAATCACAAAAAGAAGCAATATATAATAAAAGACATAAAATGTAAATGAATTACCTGATTTTCACACCCACAATTACACCAATACACTTTAGCTCTTTCACTCACACTTTAGCTCTTTCACTCAGTCTGATTTAGTTTGAATTTAGGACCAGTAAGGGATTTAAAGATGTGACAGGTGACTTTTGCACCAAAGGAACAAATGCACTTTACCATTATAGGTTGCACTGTTTTTCACAATTAGCTCCAAATGTTCTCTGAACTCTTCCCGAGACGGGTAGAGACGCTTGCGCACATTTTCACGGAGTGTCTGTAGATCCATTGGTCGAGTGATGATTTTGTAGTAGTCCTTTACAACTTTTGCATTGACTGGAGTGTGGAAAGGGTAGGTCTGTGAAAACAGCCAGAATCATAAGCAAGAACACTTGTCAAAGCCAATACTGCAAAACTGACATTTCATCCATCTACCTGGCCATTAACACCCTAAGGAATCTTTTTATATGGAATAGGTCCATTTCCTCTACTAAACTACTGAAACACAACTACAACAAAAAACAAACACCAAAAAACTGTATCCCAAAGAATCAGGAGTTCCAGGCACCTAGGTCTGTATACTATTGCCCTCTATGTATCTGAAATCACTGGTAAAACAAAAGGGCCTCACCATCCCAATTGCACATATCTGATGCAATGAACTTACATTTGGAAGATCTCTCATATCATTGATGATAGACTCCAAGATGGATGACAGTGTTACCATAGGGTCTGTCCGGCGCCGGTGGATGGACTTATGAGGTCTCTAAGAAACAAGAAATTAGAATGCTTTTGACCAAAAACATTTTCTGTACAGATATATTCAGAAATCATATAGTGAATGACAAACATAATTCTTAGGGAAAGGTTACAAAGAGTACCTCAGGCTGTCAAAACCATGTCACAGAAGGAGAGGGACATTAATGAAACCCTATCTGATCAGAAGGAGGCAATGTAGAAACTCACATTCAAATAGTCACAGTGAACAGTAGTTCCAACCCGTCGTTTCTTCTTGGGAGGAAGCTGCTGTTTAGGAAACTTGAGAACCAGAGATTTTCTGCGAACTTCATCAGCACTGCAATTAACAAAACTTTTATAGTATGCAGGCTCTACTTCCTAGGAAAAAAGCAACTATAGGAAAAAGCCAACTGTACAACTTCAGCAGTATATAATCCAAGGATAACAAACCCTAAAAACATCTTGAGCCTATTGTTAAATAATATTGTTAAATAATAACACTGATATAGTAACTCCAACTGTTTTGTGCTTCTAAAACAAATGAATATATTAATATTAATAATCAGGATACAAATATGAAATGGGGGAGGATGAGGACTCTGTACATACTGTATAATTGAAATCAAAAGTATCAGTATGAAGTTGTGTATTAAGTAGCCAGGCATTGTGGCACACACCTGTAATTCCAGCACTGGGAAGGCTGAGGCAGGAGTTCACCTGGAATTTGAGGCCAGACTGGTCTACACAGTGACTTCAGGGGAGCCTGAACTATATAGTGAGATCCTAGCTCAGAAAAAAAAAAGAGTTGTGATTTAAAATACATGTAGGGTGCTGGGGATTTAGCTCAGCAGCATAAGCAACTGCTTTGCAAGCTCGAGGTTCTAAATTCAATCCCTGGCACCCCCCCCCCAAAAAAAACTAAATGTGCATCAAAGTGCTTAGAATTTTGGGGCTGGGGATTTAGCTCAGCGGCATAAGCACCTGCCTTACAAGCGCACAATTGTGAGTTCGATCCCTGGTACCAGAAAAAAAAATACATGTAGGCAAGAGTGAGGTAGGGAAGGGATATGGATGAAAAAAAGGAATTATGTTACACATCATCTCCACACAAGCAATGTAAACATGTACCAAAAAAGGGGACTGAGAGATGGGGAACAGAGAAAAAGAGGGTGAAAAAAGAAATTAAGATGTATTATGTATGTACATGTACAAACTTCCCCCAAGGAATATAAACATTATGTACTATATGCACATACTAACAAACTAAACTAAAATATACATATACTTCCTGGTTCTGTTCACCAAAAAAGCTTAGAAATAATGACACCTCAGTGGTAAGATCATATCTAATACCTTTAAATACCATTCCCTCCAAAAAAGGAACCCAGATTCCTTAAGAGAAATGGCTGATTCTGGGTCTAAGACCAGGAAAATCCAGAGTCCCTGGAAGCAAAGATGTTCTCAAAGATTTATAGGGTCATTTCATTCTCAAAGATTTATAAGGTCATTTCAAAAGAATACAGGATCTGCCTTTAAGTCAAATTTAGGACATTAGGCACCAAAATTAATGATGTTGTCAGGCGTGGTGGCACATGCTTGTAATCTTAGCACTTGGGAGGCTTAGGCAGGAGGATTGCTGTGAATTCAAGGCCCACCTGGGCTAATAGTGAGCTCAAGAACAGCCTGAACTACACAGTGAAACCTTTTCTCAAAAAACAAAAAAACCCCAAAAGATGTTAATTAAAGGAAAAATTTCAGAACCCATAGTAATACTTTAAGGGAGACATACAGAAGTTTTTCTTTATAGAAAAATGTTGGATTTAGAAAACCCACTTTTTTTAACCCTCAGTGAAATAACTGAGTCAGGCAGCAATCATCAATGAGTGAACTGCTGCATTTAGAAGGTTAGTGTATTGTGTTCTTTCTTCTTTTTTTGGTGTTTTTTAAAAACTGAATTTATTTAGTCCTTTTGAGACAGGGTCTTTCCATGTTGTTCAGGATGGCCTTGAGGTCACTGTGTAGCCCAGGCTGATCTCAAACTCACAACAATCCTCCTGCTTCAGCCTCCTGAGTGATGGGATTACAGGTATGTGCCACCATGCCAAGCTGCTGCATTTGAACTTGTGATCCTCCTGTCTCAGCCACCCAGAGTGTTGGGATTATACGCATAAACCATCATATTCAATTTTTTATTAATAATTTCACTTAGTTCTTTGAACTTATTAATAACTACGTTATTATAACTACGTATAATAACTACGTTATTAATAATAACTACGTTGAAATTTTTGCCTATTAAACCTAGTATCTGGTTGTTGTCAAGTGTCTGTTGTCTGGTTTCTTTCTGTGTGGGGTATTCTTTCCTTAAGCTCACTTGTGTAGCCCAGGCTGGTCTTGAACTCACAAGGATCCTCTTGCCTCAGCCTCCCAAGTGCTGGGATTACAGGCATTTTGGTGTTTTTGAGACAGGTTTTTGTTATGTAGTTCAGGCTAGCCATGAATTTACAGTGATCCTCCCGCCTCAGGATTGGGATCCTCCCAATCCACATGCTTGGATTACAGGTATGTACTAAAGTGGCCAGCAAAATTGTATTCTTTCAACTTTTTTATAGGTTTGGAATTTTCAAACTAAGCAAGAAAAATTCTGAAAGTTCTCCATTTTATTGTCAAACTCCCTGAGGCTAAAAGACTATATATATATATATATATATATATATATATATATATATATACACACACACACACACACACATATATACATATATATACACACACACATACACACATATACATACATACACACACACATACACACATATACATACATACACACACACACATACATAGTTTTTGTTTTCTCAATCTTTTTGGACAGTCTATCAGAACACTGACATTAGGGACCCTGCAATTATTACAAATGCCTAGAAGCAGAGTAAGAAAAGAGAATTAGCATCTACTGGCATCTGCTATATGCCAGGCACTGAAATATTGTACTTTACATTCTCTTTCATCATACCTCATTAACTCACCTGGTACAGAGTGGTTTTACTTTTACCTACAAACTAAAACAGAAATGTTAGGTAACACGCTCCAGGGAAAGTAGTAGAACCTAATAAGTGTTGCTATTTTCATTACTGGCAGATACTACTGAGCAAACTCCAAAGTTCCTGTACTCTCTGTTCCAATTCAGCGAACACTACCACATCTATCCCTGCCACTCTCCAACATCATCAGCCTCTAACATATCTCTCCCATACAACTTCCTGCTGGTCTTACCTCTCAATTAACTGTTTCCCCAAGACAATCTTGGTCCCTTCAACCTTGATAAGTTCTTCATTATCATTATGAATGACTGTCTTTTCCAACTCCTCTTCCTGTTCCTCTGTCATGGCAACAGGATTTGAAGGTGGAGCATTTGTTTGGTAATAAAGGGGACAGAATTTGTTTGTCCTCATATGCCCAATGGCACCGCATGCTCCACATTTCAGCTATGAAAGGAAAAATATCAACATGTCTGATATAAGCAGGCTAAAATACGTCAGAGGTAAGCAGGTGAAGAAAAACAAAGTAAAGGCAAAAAAGAAACAAGGACAGTTTCACAACTTTTACTCTAATAGAATGTTTATACATCTATCTATAGACACCACTGGACAAAAGTCTAATAATGGAAATGACACATAAAAGATAAAATCCAGAGACTAAACATTTCTTTAAAAAAAAATCAAGTGAGGAATAAAAGGGAAAAGATTTTGATGAACTGTGACAATATAAAACCTGCAGGTAAATGTTAACTGACGTCCAAGCATAATAAGCTATCTAAGGTAGACTTCCATAGTTAAAACAAGGAAAAGGCTCAATGGTATCAAATCTCCATCTCAGTTTTTCAACCAAGTGGCTCTGGTACCCTACAACTCAGTTTCATTATAAAATGGGACCAATATCATAGCACACTTATCTCATATATAAAGGAACATTAAACATTTAATGACTTAAGTACATGTTAACCACATATTACATTTGTTGAATACAAAAAGTGCTTCCCATGATTTACTTCGTTTAATACAGTACTGTGAGACTATTATTTTATAGAAAACAAGTTTAGAGAGATAAGGTCACCAAGCTACTAAGTGGCAAACCAGAACTGAATCTAGATCTTCTGCTTCCAAGTTCATGGCTCTTTCCACTGTAGCACAGTTGCTTCATCTTATGGTGCACTTTACAGTCACATTACAGAATAATGCCTAAAGTCCTAAAATGTTTTTTGTTTGTTTTGTTTTGGTACTGAGGATTAAACCCAGAGCCTTCACGCTGAGCTATATGCCAAACCCTTTTATTTTTTGAGATAGGATCTTGCTAAATCACTGAAGTACCTAGATTGGGATTGAATTTGCAATCTTTCTGCCTCAGCTTCCCAGAATGCTGAGACTAGATATGTGCCACCATGCAGAAATCCTAAGTACAAAAACAATTTATATGCTATATGTTTTAGTTTTGTTGCTTTTTGCCCCTAATACTGGGAATTGAACCCGGGGACACTCTACTCCTGAGCTACAATCCAGTCCTTATTTTTTATTTTGAGATCACTGCCCAGGCTGGTCTAAACTTTTCAGACAGGTGTTGTACCACTGAGCTTTTATCCCTGGCCCCTCAAACTTGTCACCCTCCAGCTTCAGCTTCCTGAGAAGCTGGGATTACAAGTATGTCTCATGGTGCCTAAATTGTTGCTTTTTAAAATATGTACAATTTTTTAAAAAGCAGGAGATGTAGCTTAGTGGTAGCATGCTTGCCTAGCATACATGAGCCCATGAATTTTATCAGCAGCTTTATTCTGGTTCTAGTAACAGGGCAACAGACAATTCCAAGGCAAAAAAAAAGATGTCACACATACACACACACTCTGAAAAATCCACCAAACCTATTATCTCCCAGAAAATATTTCAAATAAAGTATAAATGACATCTGATGAAAACAGTGACACCAGGCTG
>PVJX010051152.1:0-10412 GCA_004027295.1 Dolichotis patagonum | reverse complement strand
TATAACTGCATGTATGTTTAAGTGTGTAAGATAGATGACCACATTACTGTTTTTGTTAGATTGTTGAGCAGAACTGTTAATAGTCTCACTGTTTGAATGTCTACTTTGTGTGCTTTAATTTTGTAACTTGAACAACTATTTCCAATGATGACAGTATGTAACCTATCAAGTGGTGATTTCTTAGTGTTTTTGTTTTTGTTTTGTTGTTGTTCTTGTGGTTCTTTTATTTTTTGCCTTTGGAATTCTGTATTGTTGCTACCCTTTTTCTGGTTTTTTTTGGTTGTTTTCTTGTTTTTTCTCTTTAAATAAAAATTTTTAAAAAAGATAATATGAGGCATTATGGTAGTCATTGTTGATTTCTTATTACCTTGTTTTAAAGTCTTGTATTGGCCTCATTGTTTTATTTTGATTGGCTTTGTTCGATTTTATTCTCTTTAAAATAAAATTAAACAGATAAACAATATGCAATGTAACAACCATTGTTAAATTCCTATCATCTTGTTTTGAAATCCTATATTGCCATTTTTTTTTGTTGTTGTTGTTGTCACCATTTTGCTTTTGTTGTTTTGTTGTTTGCTTCTTGATTTTTCTGTTTTTTCTATTTAAAATAAGAAAAAATAATTTAAAAATAAACATTTTCAGACAAGAAAAAAGATAAGAGGCTATGACTTCTCAGGGCATAAAAAATTACAGATCAGAACTAAAGTACTGACCCAAAACATTAGACACTGCCTCAAACTGTGTCATGCAGATTACTCTTTCTGCATACTCTTCTCTCCGCATATTGCAGAGGTGTCTTCAGGCCTCCTACCTAGCCTAGATCACGGCACTCAGGTACTTCCCACCACTCTCACAGGCACTCATCTTTGAGCCCTTCCCTCTTCACGAATTAATAAAACCTGGGTTTGGCCCTGGGTTGAGGCCTTTGTTCCAGTTAGCCATCATACTAACTGGTCTTAGGAACCCCTTGGCTCTCCACAACTACAAATACGCCTTAGTGTCTTTATTCTTATCATGCATTGCACTGGAAGTGGTAGATTGGAATTAACTTATTAGAATATCAATAACACTTTCATGAGATTACAAATGTGGATTTTTCCGGACCACAATGAGGTCTTTCTATGCTTCTGTGTGTGGTATTACAGTAAACATTTTTTTATATGTAGAAAGAGTACACTCTAAAATAATGACCAAAGTGTAGCATAGACGATACATGTACTAGTAATATAGCTATTTATCATTATCAAGTATTACGAACTACACATAATTATATTTACTGTACTTTTATACAATTGGAAACTCATTAGGCTTATTTAGACCAGCATCGCCACAAACACATTTCACTATAATCTTTTGATGGCTGTGACATTAACAGGGAACAGGAATTTTTCAGCTCTGTTACAATCTCATGGATCCATTATATGTATAGTCTATACCTGACTGAAGTGCCATTATGCAGCTTATGATGTTGTACAAACATTGCCACAATCCTTCTCCATGACTCTTTTTTTTCCTCACAGTACTGGGGAGCAAACTGAAGATCTCACATGTTAGCCAAATACTTTGCCACTGTGTTTACCCCCATGTAAAACAATGTTTGTACTCATTAATATGTGCATGATGGTACTGTGATTCATACATCTCACTGCCAGGCAACGTGAACCACCAGTGATACAAGCACAGCTGTCTCATCCGGCAGCTTTTTAAAAATTTATTAGTAAAAAGACAGATTAAAGTGATTAGATCCATTTGTTCCACCAGGAATACAGATTGCCTGATGGCACAGTGCCCAGCGGGAATGAGTTAAACCATAATGTCCTGTTCCCTTCTCCTTTCTGTCTCTGGTATTTGGCTATTATAATTATCTCATGTATATAGAAGCATACAGTATTTGTCTTTTTGTGACAGTCCTATTCTACTCACTATGTATTCAAGTTTTATCCATGCTATAGTAGATTGCAGAATTTCCTTACTTTGGGGGGCTGAAAAATATTCCATTGTATGCATATACCACATGTTGCTTATTCATTCAATCACAGATAGACATTTGGGTTGCATCCATGTTTTAGGTACTGTGAATAATGCCGTCGACATAAGCGTAGAAATATCTTTTTGAGAGTCCACTTTCAATTCCTTAGTTATCTACTCAGATATGCAATTGCTGGATCATCTGACAGTTCTATTTTTAATTTTTTGAAGAACCTCCTGTTCCCACAACAGCTCTGTATATCTACTACTGCTTTTTTAGGGGAGAGGTTGGTTTTTTCAAAACAAGGTCTCATTACATAATTCAGTTTGGCCTTGAACTCACTATGTAGCTCAGGCTGACCTTGAACTCCTATCCTCAGCCTCTCAAATGCCAGGATTACAGATGTGTGCCACTACATCCAGCAAGCCATACCATTTTATGTCTCACACAAAAGTATGCCAGTTTCTCCATGTTCTCACCAAACCTCATTATCGCTGTTTTTTCAATAGTAGCCATTATAATTGATGAGTATCTCATTTTCATTTTGACTTGTCTTCCCATAATGAGTAGTGATTGACCAACTTTTCATGTGCTTTTTGGACATTTTAGGTCTTTTTAAAAAAATTTTATTTAAAGAGGAAAAAACAAAAAAGAAAACAACCAAACAAAACAGAAAAAGGGTAGCAACAAGAATTCCAAAGGCAAAAAAATGAAAGAACCACAAGAACAACAATAAAACAAAAACAAAAACACTAAGAAATCGCCACTTGATAGGTTACATACTGTCATCACTGGAAATAGTTGTTCAAGTTACAAAATTAAAGCACACAAAGTAGACATTCAAACAGTGAGACTATTACCAATTCTGCTCAACAATCCAACAAAAACAGTAATGTGGTCATCTATCTTATACACTTAAACATACATTCAGTTATATCCTTTAGAGCACTTTCTTTTCCCCTCTTTTACATATATATATATATATATATATATATATATATATATATATATATATTTAAATTTTATTTTAAAGGGTGCAAAATTAAACACAACAAAACAGAACAGAACGGGACTTAAGAAAGCATAAATTTCAAAGCTATACAACCAGGGATCTTCACTATCTGTCATATTGTCTCTTGTTTTCTTTCAAATGGTTGTCCATATCTTTGCATATGGGGGGCTCATACTAAATACCATAGCCAATTTTTTCACCAGATGTGTAGTTAACTGGATCCCACTTGCTAAGGGGGGGGCATGGGACAGGACGACATGAGATGTCTGATTCTCAGCCTGCCCACCGACAGGATTATAGCCGCTCCCCCAGAGAGGGGAGGCGTTCCTTGTTCTCCTGGCACCCCAAGTCAACTGCATGGTGCAGGTCCCAAGGCACCAGGGTCTCTCTCCTTCAGGCTGCCAAAATTCTGCCACACTCTCAGCCACCCCCCAGAGAGGGGTGGAACTCCTTGTTCTCCCAGCACCCCGAGTCAACCACATGGTGCAGGTCCCGACACACCAGGGTCTCTCTCCTTCAGGCCGCCGAAAGTCAGGTCTTTTTTTTTTTTTAAGGAAAATCTATTCAAGATGTTTGTTAATTTTTGAATTGGGTTTTTCCTTTTGTTGTTGAATTTTAGGAGTTATGTGTACATGTGTTCTGGATATCTAATCCCCTATTGTATATATGATTTGCTGATATGTCTCTTATCCTATAGGACAGTGATTTTTGATTCATAAATTAAGACAATTTTTTCATGAAGTACACTTTGTCTATTTTTCATTTCATTGCCTATTGGTGTCATATCCAAGAAACCACTGCTAGATACAATATGATCAACTGATTTGGGGCAATGGTACCAAGACAATTAAATATAGAAAGAATTTCTTCAATAAAAGGTATTGGGACAACTACATATCCACATGCAAAAGAGTGAAATTGGATCCCTCCCTCACACCAGACACAAAGTTAGCTCAAAATACATCAAAGAGCTAAGCATAAGAGCTAGAACTATAAACATCTAAGAAGAAAACAAAGAGCAACTCTTTGTGTCATCAGGTTGGGCAATGGTTTCTTAGTTATACATCAAAATCACAAATAAACAATAAATCACAATTCTTCAAAATTTGAAAACATTGTGCATTAAAGGACACTATCAAGAAATTAAAAAGATAATCCACAGAATGAAAGAAAAGACTTATAAATCATATAGACCTGTTAAAGGTCTAGTATCCAGAATATACAAAGAACTCTTATAACCCAATAAAAAAGATAAATAACCTAATTTTAACTGATCAGGTCCTAAGCTATAGCTAGGAGTAAGAAGTTCTAATGTGTGATGTGATAGTTAATTAACTTGAGATCCACCCAGGGGATTCGTAAAGCACATTTATGAGCATGTCTGGGTTGGTCATGGAGGCTTGACTTTGGCTAATGTATCTGGTCCATGGTCTCTTTCTTTGCTTTCACTGCTGTTTCCCAACCACCATAAGCTAAGTGGCTTTGCTTCCCCATGCCCACCATGCTGTTTCTGCCCTGGAGCCAGTTGACCATGGACTGAACTCTCTGACCCCATGAGCTAAACTAAAAGTCTCCTCTTTTGAAATATTGTTTTTATTATTTTATATCAGTGACAAGAAAGTTGACTAATACAATTGACTATGGGTAACAATAACATATTTTTTCACCTTGGGCTTTTTTATTTTAAAAAGCAAAACAGAAAAAAGGGATAAAAATGATACAGAATTTCAAAGAGGAAAAAAGTAGGGAATTAACACTAGTCAATATATTGCACATTGTTATCTCAGAACCAGTTGTTCAGGTTACAAAATCTAGATACAAAAGTGATCAATCAAACAATGACAGCAGAAACTGTTCTTTTTGATAAACTAAGAGATATTAGTAGTATTATCTATCTAGCATACATATACATACATATTTATATATGTTTACCAACATACACATAATCTTTTCCTTTCTTCCTTTTTCCCTTTCTCCTATCCCAGTAGTTCTGTCCTTTTGAGCGTTTTCTTTCCCTTTCACTATTATAATATCTATTGTACATTTTGGATCTTATTATTGTTTTAGTTTATTATTATTTTTATGCTAGAGCAACAATACAATATTTACAAATGTGAGTCTGATTTATTTCACTTAAAGATAATCTCTAGTTGCCTCCATTTACCTATAAAAGCCTCAAGATCATCCTTTTTATAGCTGAGTAATATTACATTGTATAAAAATACCACATCTTTTTCATCCTTTCTGTGGTTGATGGGCATTTTGGTTGTTTCCAAGATTTAGCTATTACATATTGTGCTGCTATAAACACAGCTGCACAACAATAACATATTGTACATTTGAAAAAGCTAAAAGCAAGAATTTTGAATGTTGTACCATAAAAAATATAGGTGTCTGAGGAAATAGGTATGTTTAACTTGACCTAAGCATTATATAATTATATGTATATCAAAACACATTATATATGCCCTAAATACGTATAATTTCTATATTTTCATATATGTTAAAATAAACTGTAAAAAATAAAGAAAATAGACAAAGAGTCTATATAGCTATTTCTCCAAAGAAGATGTATAAATTACCAGCAATCACATAAAAATGCTCAACATCACTGGGTAATAAGAAACTGCAAGTCAAAGTCGGCATGGTGGCACATGCCCGTGAGCCCAGCACTCACTAGGCTGAAGCAGGAGAATCACTAAAAGTTTGAGGCGACTCTGTGCTAAATAGTAAGTTCAAGGCAAGCCCGAATGGCAATAAAAAAGGAATGACAAATCAAAACTTGTCACTAATAAGATGCCATTTCCTATGCTCTGAGATGGCTGTAATATGAAAGAGTTTAAAAACAAGCGTGGAGGACAAGGATAAATTGGAACCATTATGTATTGCTGGAAAAATGTAAAGTGGTACATCCCTTTGGAAAACAGGTTAGCAGTTCCCTGAAAATTTATGCATAGAGTCACTATATGTAATTCTACTCATAGATACATACCCAAGAAATTAAAAATAAGTGTCCCAAAACCTACAAATACATACATGTTAATGCACATTCATAGCAGCACCATTCATAATAGCTTTGTGAACTCAAACATCCATCAAAGAATGGATGGGTAAATAAAATGTAATATATCCATACAATGAGATATAATCTAGCCATAAAAAAGGAACGAAATCCTAATAAATGCTACAGCATAAATCTTTTTTTTTTTTTGTCTTTTTGAGACAAGTCTTGCTATGTGGTTCAGGCTGGCCTTGGGCTCACTTTGTAGCCCAAATTGGTCTCAAAGTTGCAACAATCCTCCTCCCTCGGCCTCCCGAGTGCTGGGATTACAGTAGTGCACCACCACGCCCAGCTACATAAATCTTGAAAACATGTTCTGTGAAAGAAGCCAGTCACAAAAGGCCATACAACATATGATTCTATTTATATGAAATATCCAGAATAGACAAATCTGGAGAGACAAAAAAATAGATTATCTGTTGTTTTGAGGTTGGGAAGGTTGAGATGGAGAATGGAGAATGACAGTTAATGGATAGGGTTTTTTTTTTGAAAGGGGTGAAAATACTTACAATTATATTTGGTGATTATTTCACCCCTTTACTACTACATTTTAAAACATTTAATTGCACATGATATATGTATTACATATAAATGATATATGTATTACATATAAATGGGTTAAATGGGTTAATTCCATGACACATGTATTACATCTCCAATGTATGCTGTTAAAATTTTTACTTTGCATAGGACATGGTGGTGCATGTCTGTAATTCCAGTATTTTGGGAGGGTGAGGCAGGAGGATTGCAAGTTCCAGCCCAGACCCAGTAACTTAGTGACTTAGTGAGACCTTGTGTCAGAACTAAAAAGGGCTAAATGTGTTACCATTCAGGACCCCTCCTGGCTCTTGAGCTATTCCTATTCCTCATTCCTATTCCCCAATAAATTTTCCTACTCTTAAAAAAAAGGGGAACTAAGGATGCAGCTAAGTTGGGGATGATGGCACATGCCTATAATTCCAGCACTCAGGAGGCTGAGGCAGGAGGGTTATCATGAGTTTGAGGCCAGCCAGGACTACATAATGAGACCCTGCCTAAAAAAATGTAGTTCAGTGCAAAGGTCCTAGAGTCAATATCTAGTACCCTAAGAATATTAGTTTATTTGGATATATTTTTATGTATTTATTTTTAGTTAACACATAAAATGTGTACATATTGCTATAGCTTGGATCTTGAATGGCCCCAAAGATCCGTATGTCAAAGTCTTGGCCATCAAGGTAGTGCTGTTGGGAGGTGGTGGAAACTTTAATTGATGGAGCCTAGTTAAACATTCTTAGGTCACAGGGTCATCCCTTAGGGGGATTGTGGCACTCTGGGATCTTCCTTGTTTTGTTTTATTTTGCTTTGTTTTTGACACAGGGTCTTGCTATGTAGTTCAGGCCTTTAACTCACTACGCAGCTCAGGCTGCCCTCAAACTCAATGATCCTCCTGCCTCAGCCTTCTGAGCTGGGGTTACAGGCAAGCTCCACCAACCTGGTAGTCCTTCCTCTTCCTCCCTGGCCATGAGGTGAGCAGTGCTGCTCTGTCACATGCTGCCTGCCATTGTCATCCAGAATTCCATCAGAGGCCTGAATGCAATGAATCTTCCTTAATCACGGACTAGACGCTCATTTAGTGTGTGTATTACTGGGGACTGAACACAACACCTTGGACATGTTAAGCAAGCACTGTACCACTGAACTTAATTCATTGTTACTTTTTTATTAAATAAGTTTATTATCTCAGCTATTTATTATAGTGATGAAAACCTAACACAGTATTTATGGGATACCATATGATGTTTTGATAAAAGTATACAATATGTAATGTTTATATATATATATATATATATATATATATATATATAGAGAGAGAGAGAGAGAGAGAGAGAGAGAGACAGAGAGAGAGACAGAGAGAGAGACAGAGAGAGAGAAAGAGAGGGAAAGAGTGCTATGTAGTTCAGGCTGGCCTTCAACTCACTATGTAGCCCAGGCTGGTTTAGAACTCCTGCTTTAGCCTCCCAAATGCTGGGATTTCAAGCATGTGCCACTACACCCAGCTTGTTAAAAGTATTATAAATGTGGCTGGGTGTGATGGCACATACCTGTAATCCCAGCACTTGAGAGGCTGAGGCAGGAGGATTGCCATGAGCTTGAGGCCAGCCTGAGTTACAAAGTTCAAGCTTAGTCTGAACAACATAGCGAGGCCCACATCTCAAA
Organism: Dolichotis patagonum; assembly: GCA_004027295.1. Taxonomy (NCBI): domain Eukaryota; kingdom Metazoa; phylum Chordata; class Mammalia; order Rodentia; family Caviidae; genus Dolichotis; species Dolichotis patagonum. Next base: position 2,171 of record PVJX010051152.1, on the reverse strand, counting down.
AAACCCATATATATTTTTTCCATGAAAATCATCTAGAGATATTAAAATACAGATTGTGACTTGCTAGGTCTACAGCAAGGCTTCAGTCTGATTAACCAACAGATAACAAGCTCTTCCCACTAAGAGCTTATGTTTCCAGTAGGAATGAAATATAAACAAAAAAGAATACAATCAGAAAAAGGAGGTAAAATGAATTACTCCTCACACTTGACGTTAGGGCTCCAAGAGTAAAAGCTGAGTCTTGGGAGAATCAACATGAAGATGATGTCAGTTATTACAGACATTTTAGGAGGAGGCATCTGTTTGAGATTTGCAAGTGTCACATCAAATAGGCCAGGTGTGTCCCCAGGAACTAAGTTTATGACCAAAGCTGAAATACAATTTTTTTAAATCTTCACTGAAAGATGGGGGCACTGTGCCCTCCTGTGCACCAGTGGCAGTCATGAGGCCAGGTGAGAACCAAGAAACCAAGCCAAGCTGCACCCTCCTGGCCACCAAGTGGTGCACAGGACGAGAGACAAAAAAGAGTCGCCCCCCCCACCCAAGCAACCAGCTAATTTGGAGGAACACAGGCTGGGATGATAGCAACTGAAGCTTTAAAAATTTTTTAAAAGATGGGGGCAATACACTGAAAAGCAGTGGCGACGAGTCAGACTGTGCTATTGCCACCAGCATATGACATGTCCTTGGGGTGGAGATGATGGAACCCTGTTTGAACCTGAACACTTTTGTTACTGAAGGGTGGTCTGACTTGACCAAGCTTCCAGTGATCACTAGACTTTCTTGGGAACTCTTTTATAACCTGTTCACAATAAATTAGTTTTGATGTCTAGTTCACCAAATTGAGGGTATTCCTAAACTCCAACCATGACCCATTTATAGACCTCTGAAAAAAGTGCAAGCCCTGTCCTCTAGGAAACCTGGCTTCAGAAGATATTTATCTCTCTGCACATTAAGCAATAACTTCCCATTCCCTCCGCTACTCAGCCCCTAATAACCTGGAATCTATTTCTGCCTGTGGTGAATTTGTCTATCCCAGATATTTCACATAAGTGGAATCACAGTATTTTTCTTTTGTCTTGTTTATTTCATTTAGCATGTTCCAAGGTTCATCCATGTTACATCATATATCAGAACTTCACTCCTTTTTATGACTAAATAACAGTCTAATATATAATATATAAATACATTTTTATCCAACTATCTACCAATATACACTTGGGTTAATCACACCTTTTTGCTACTATGAATAATGTTACTGTGAACAACGATGTATAAATGTCTGTTTGAATTCCTGTTTTCAATTCTTTTGTATACATACTTGGGAGTGGGATTCTTTGGTGATATGGTGACTATATGTTAAGTTTCTAGAGGAACTTCTTCCTTATTATGTTTGAGTCACTGGAAAAACTAATTACATTTCACTTTATTCCATATGTAGAAATAATTATGCTCAATCTTTTTGTGGAACAGAATGTGAGTCTCTGGGATCACTGCCATGAAGAAAATTAGGTAGAATTTCCATATGTAGGTATCTCAACTCTTAAAATTATAATTATTCTGGCATGTGGTCCATGACTTTAATCCTATCACTTGGGAGGCAGAAGCAGGAAGATCACCATGAGTTCAAGGCCAGCCTGATCTACCTCGTGAATTCAAGGCCAACCTGAACTACATAGCAAGACCCTGTCTCCAAAAAACAAAACAATTATAAAAGGTACTGTTACTTCTAACTTATAAATGAGAAAACTTGAGGCCCAGAAGTTAAACATCAACAGCAAAATCAGTGATTCTCAATGGTTCAACTTCTTTTTATGTCATTGAATTTCAATGGCCTTTTGCAGTCCTAGAAGGTAGTGAAACTAGAACCAACAGAAACAAAAGGGAATTTAAATGCAAAATTCCTCTGTATTAGAAGCAAAACAGTCACAAGTGGGCCACTGATTTGAGTGTGAGAAGCATGTCACCTTGCAAAATGTTAACTGAATCATTCATGAACATATCGGATGAGTAAGATGTTTTTATGAGCAAAACATTGCAGTTTGCCATAAGTGAGACTATGCGTGAAGAACAGAACCAAACCAACTCATTTCCCTCTGTCTCTGTCTTGGATTCCAGGGTGACAAGAAGTATTGTTAACATAAGGAAGTCAAAACTGCATCTTCTTCAGA
>PVJX010051151.1:0-10400 GCA_004027295.1 Dolichotis patagonum | reverse complement strand
GATATTCCAAAGTATGAGGCTATATGATTTAGAATAATGTTTGTCAGGCAAATTATTAATATCATCATTATTATCATTTCTCTTTCCTTTGTGAACTTTCTGTTCCTAGCTGCTGTGTGCAAGGTTCAAATCCATAGATAATTCATCCTCCCACTTAATTAAAAATCCTGGCCCTGTGCATTTCTTCAGGTGGTGTGAAAAATTGATGTTAAAATTTCAACTTTTCAGTTGAAAGACAATAATTTTTTTACCTTAGGACATTGTCAGCAGCAAGAAACACCAGTTCCTTCAGCCTTGATCAATCAAGGCTGCTTTTATGAACTCATCAATCCTGCTTTTTTAAAGTGATTGCAGCTGTAGCAGAACTTCTTTGCCAAAGGGATAGTAAACTCTTTAACTAATATTCACTTCAGTTTCCTACCCAGCATGTGATGACCGATCCATGGACTGAAAGTGTTTGCAGATGAACTAAAAAAACTTAGTAGTATGGTTATCTATCTTGCACATGTAACCACACATGCAGGTATATCCTTTAGAGCAGTTTCTTCCCTTTCATTATCATAATATCTATTACAAATTTTGGATCTCATTACTCTTTCAGTTTTTTAATTATTTTTTATTCTTAAGAGATAATACAATATTTAGAAATAAGAGTCTGATTTATTTCACTTATGAGGATGGTCTCAAGTTGCCTCCATTTACCTACAAAAGCCTAAAGATCATCCTTTATATAGCTGAGTAATATTCCATCGTATAAAAATACCACATCCTTTTCGTCCACTCTGCAGTTGATGGGTATTTTCGTTCTAGTGGTTTGTACCATCATTGTTTGATTGTCCACTTTTTATGCTTTGATTTTGTGACTTGAACAACCACTTCTAGGATAACAATATGTAATTCATCAACTAGTGATTTCTTACTGTTTTTTGAAATTCTGTATTAATTATACCCTTTTTTCTGTTTTGCTTTTTTTTCTCTAAATAAAAAAAAAAGAGTTTCTGAAGAGTTTTTATCATGAACATATGTTGGACCTTATTGAAATCTTTTTCCGCACCTATTGAGATGACCATGTGGTTTTTGTTTTTGGCTCTGTTGATGTGGTGTATTACATTTATTGATTTGCATATGTTGAACCATACCTGCATTCCTGGAATGAACCCCACTTGGTCATGATGTATAATTTTCTTGATGATGTGCTGCATTCTATTTGCCAGTATTTTATTGAGAATCTTTGCATCTACATTCATTAGTGAGATTGGCCTATAGTTCTCCTTTTTGATTGGGTCTCTCTCTGGTTTTGGTAATCAGAGTAATACTTGCCTCCAGGAATGAATTAGGGAGGACAGGAATATTACTCAGCTATAAAAAGAATGATCTTGAGGCCTTCATAAGGAAATGGAGACAACTTGAGACTATCCTCATTAGTGAAATAAATAAGAATCATATTGATAAATATCGCATTGTATCTCTAGTGTAAAAAGTAATAAGAACTGTAGGAGTAATAAAACCCAAAATGTGTAATTGCTACTATAAAAAACAGAGGAAAAGAAGTGCTCTAAAGGATATAACTGTATGTATGTTTAAGTGTTTAAGATAGATGACTATATTACTGTTTTTGTTAGACTGTTGAGCAGAACTGTTAACAGTCTCACTGTTTGAATGTCTACTTTGTATGCTTTAGTTTTGTAACTTGCACAACTATTTCCAATGATGAGAGTATGTAATGCATCAAGTGGTGATTTCTTAGTGTTTTTGTTCTTTTTGTTGTTGTTGCTTTGGTTTTTTTTATATGTTTATTTGTTTGTTTGTTTTTGGTTCTTTTATTTTTTCCCTTTGGAATTCTGTATTGTTGCTACCATTTTTCTGTTTTGTCTGGTTGGTTTTTTTTTCTCTTTAAATAAAACTTGAAAAAAAGAAAGTGTTTGCAGAAACATGCATAATCATGTAAATTTAAATTCACATTTCTGAGTGACATTGGTGGCTTCAACAGATTTATCCTTTAAGGATCCTAATCTTAATCCTTTTTTTCCCCACACTTACAATACTTTTGATCCCAAGCAGGAATTTACATAAACTTATGAATAATTTCCCCATCTGTGTCAGCTGAGAATGGTGAAGTTCCCGAGTACCCACAGCTGCCCAGATGCATAGATGTGAGACTTCTATAAAGTGGCTTCATATTCACACAGAGTGGATACAAATCTTCCTCTATACTGTTAATCTCCTGTAGATTCCCTAAAATGCTTCCTAACACAATGTCATTTTCACATCCAAGTGGCTTGGATTACAGCCATGTGTCACCCTACTCTGAAATAGTCCCCCAAATGATGGAAAGACTTACACAATTCTGTCAGAATTCCCTCTATCCCTTGTAAAAGAATTGCTCCTGAGAAACACCATGTGTCACAATATGGATCAACTTTGAAAATATTATGCCAAGTGAAAGAATCCAGACATAAAAAAATCTATATTATGTGATTCGGTGTATGTGAAATATCCATAAAAACTTCATAGAAATAGTAAAAAGTTGAAGTGAGAGGGGAAAGACTGATAATGGGCATGAAATTCCTTTTTGAGGGGTGAGGAAAATATGGTATCTCGATAAGGCTGTTTTTAATATATAAATTGGAGAAAGAATAAGCAAGAACTGTATAAATTGATAAAGAATTGATTCTAGGATATATTTTTAGGTTAACAAAGTAAAATGTGGTCAACTAGAATGAATCCAAATCCCATAACTGGTAGAGAAGAACAAGTCTCCATTGAGCCACTCAACATGCAAAAAGGAAAAATCAACAAACAGACAAACAAAAAACCCAGAGCACATTATACATACAAAGTCCAAAGATGCACAAAATGAATAAGCTGGTTTGGTTTTATTCTAAAACAAAATCGCTTAGCATTTTATGACCTCTTGCCTATTCTAAGAATCCACAGATAGTTCATCCTGTGTATTTACAATCAGCACATTGCTTTTCCCCTTCTTTTCCAGGAACCATGATGGGTTCATGGCAGATTTCATCCTGGGTCACTTAACACATAGAAGTATTTCTCGGGAAGTATTCAGATTATCAGGAAAAAAAACTATACAGCATTCTCTCATATCTGGGAAGATGCATTCCAAGACCATTAACGAATATCTCGAAACATAGCACCAGCTTCTGTAGATACTACAGCCTCCCGATACATGCATATGATATATTTAGTTGTGCTTTTGTGGCTGCCTCAATGTGCTGAATTAACTCAGGACACAGATGTGTTGTGGTCTGGGATTTTCACCTAATAGATTTAGATCCTAACTGACCACAGGCTTCTGAAACTGTGAAATCAAAATGAAAAACAAGATTTGTGTCTATGTGCAGATGGTAGGTAGGCAGATGGACCACTGTAGCTTTTATGAATCACATGGTCAAAGAGATGTTGATCTATCTAAATTTGATTCTGTAATAACTTCTTCCTTTCAAGACATGCACGTCTGTTGCCTCTTTGAGGTTTCCAGGAGTCTTGAGCATTTGAACAGATCAATTTGGTTATGCAAGTTACAGAAGACAAAATGAAGAGGTACAATGACTCTGCAGTGTGTGGAACAGAAAAAAACCATAGTGTTCACAAGCAAATCTTCTAAATTTTCATCCAATGTGACAAACTTTGAGGCTGTCCTATGAGGTACCAAGTTGTTAGGAAAAATATCAACCTACAGAAATCTGTTAATTAAACAGAATGGTTTTCCTAGTGGTCCTTAAAGGCATGGTGAACATACTTGGGTGTTGAGTGATGGAGAATCCTGAGAAATATCTTGCCCATGCTTACTTTGTCTTCTCAGCTTTGAGTCAGACACTAGACATCTTCAGGGAGCAAACTCAGCCACCCAGTAAATCTCACATTGTCAGCACTGCTGGTTAGGCATGGACCTCAGCATATCCCAACTGAAGCTAAACAGGTATCTCACTCTAAGAGTTCTCACGGAAGTATCCTTTCAACAATAAGACTTGCTTTTATATTCTCAATTTGCAAAAGGGATCCGTGAGTTGGAGAAAGCTTCCTGTGTACCTTATGAATTTCTGTTCCTCTTTTCCTGTTGGGGTTCCCATCGGAAATTCCTTTTTCTGCATATCTTTTAAATAATAGATACTAAACTTTCAGTAACTGAGCACTGTACAATTTTCCCATCTTACTGAAATCAGATAATAAATGCACGATGACTTTTTGAAAGATATAAAAAGCCAATGTTGCTCTGCTTTCAAATTGGTAACTGCCTGACCCTGGATAACTTGTTGAATTATTTGGGAGTTGATTGAGGAGATCAATTGCACAAATGACAGTCTGGGGACTCACAACAGTGTTACTTGCACAAAAAGTAGAAGCACTCAGTGTCTTGTGCATTGAAATTCACCTTTCTTGGTGACGCTGGGCATATTTACTGTGCAGGTATGGCAGTTCCCTTCTGTCTGTCCCCTTGGCAATTAGCTACTTACAATTCAGATCTTTGAAGAACTTTGTCAAAAGTGTCTCTCTGCTTCTTGCAGTGCATTCCTATTACTGAGATCAATGCGTCTAGCTGTTAGTTTTCTAGTGAGCCTGAGAGAGTCAAGCATTTGTTATAATGATGTTGCATACTGCCTGTTTGTTCACATTAAATGTGGAAAGAGAGACATAGCTTACTCTAAAATCTTTGTAGTCTCTCTGATTCTTGAGCCTGGACTTGGTTTTGTGACTAGGACTTGGAGATGGTATTGCTTGGGCCACTGAGATATAAACAGGATTATAAAACAGCTCTTTTGCATTCTATTTCCTGTCTTTAATCTCAATCCTTGCTTTGGGAAGAAGCCCAGGCTAGCACGTGGGAAGATGTCAACAAATGTCATCCAAGGCCAGCCAGCCTCCTAGCTAGCCTATAGTTTGACCACAAGTGAAGCATGTAGCCTGGTCAAGGAAACTCATCCTAGATCGGCAATGCTTTCCTTCAGATTCTTAGATATATGATGAATAATAAACAGCTGTTGTTTTAAGCCACTAAATGTCTGAGTAGCTCATTACACAGCAGTCGCTAGCTGATACATTTCTTTTCCTCATTTGTGAAATGAGAGATCTAATAACTCACTGTATACAGATATTGTAAGAAATAAATGAGATAACATACAAAAAGAGTTTTTGTCATCATCTGAGGCACACAAAATATCCAAGGAGTGACTACAGATTTAAATATAATAACATGAAACATCATGCCACTTGAAAGTAAGATTGTGATTAAAATGAAAATGAGCTTTAGTGGAAGATAAGAATTCTTCTCCTTGTCCATACTGTAACTGCAGTTTGGACATTATGCCAATTATTCTAAAAGCATTTAAATATACACAAAATTGTTACGGTATCTTCCCCATTTCTTATTTTCCCCTTGCAGTTATGAATGAGCACTGCTCTAAGATAATTTCTGTTTCAGATCTTTCAGCTCTAATTGTCTAGTCTTAAAAAGTAGTCCTAGACCATCAACTTCCAATTTCTGATAACCTGCTTTCAAGAAAAGGAAAACTGACAAATGACACTGTCATGATTTCTGCTGTGGACACCACAGGAAATTTATAAATTTAAAAATTTATATCCTACTTAAATGATGACTTTGAGATCGCTAATTTTACCGTTTAGCAAAGAACCTGTGCAATTAGTTCCTCAAAATTAATTAACTTGAAAGCATTTTTATGAAAAAGTGGCCACTAGTCTTCCTGTAGGGTATTTTAAAAATAGGGTTAGGTCAGCAGGATTGGAGTTTCAATTACTTATGACCCAGAATGAAGAAAAAATTAAACTATAATTATTTGGTGAAGCCAGACACAACTCCTTAATATCCATTAAGCATGGTTGAGTGGGAGAGAGTGTAGGAGCATCTTAAAGCAGCTTACGATGTATCGCTCTTTGAAATTTCATTACTTTCTAATGTTACTTTTTCTTGCTGACAGTTATTATAAAGGTAAAAACTACTTTATGCAGAATGCTCAATAGTTCTTGAAACATAGTAAATATTTAATAAGCAGTAAATATTTTACTAAGGCAAGTTATAATTTTGAGGGCATTCTCTTTAGAGTCTGAAATTTTAGGAGCATTTTAAGATATCAAAGAGTAAAGACAAAAGCAAAGGAAGATTATGTGGTATTTAGCAAAGAATTTAATGGAAAAGTAGATGTGACAGAGTTCATAGGGTGACCAGGTGAGAACAAGGGAATGTGGCAATAATCTCAAAGCATCTCACTGAAATACACCTGAAGCATAGCACTGGAGACATCAAAAAAGACCCTAGAATGACACCTTCTAAAAGTACCTAATGTCTTATGCAACAACACTTGTGTAAAACAAAAGAACAAGCCAGGAGAAGAATAAAAAAGTCACACAATACAAACCCCAGATTTTTCCTGTGAGTCTGTTCCATTCGTGGACTTTGGGGGAGGAGAGCAAAAAGTCAACAAGAAGTTAAGACCTCCTGTGACTCAGTGCCATGCATGGGCTGAGTGTTGGAGAGCTGGATCCTGGCCCCTTTCAGTGCAAGAGCAGGGAGACAAGAAGAACCAACATCCCATCATCCCAAGAGACTGGCTGATGTGGAGAAACACAGGCTGTGATGATAGCTAATGAGGTAAAATACAACTTGATGCTTGTAGTGTTTAGTGTTTCACTGACTTTGCAGATCTAAAGCTTGTAGTTTGATCATCTATTCAGAGGATAACAATATGCAATGTAGCACCTATGGTAACACCTTCTGAAGGTGGTGGCTGTTTGTAATTCCCTGTTATCTTGTCTCAAAATCTTGTATCATTCTCATTGTTTTATTTGGTTGGGTTGTATTCTGTTTTATTTCATTTGATTTTGTTGTATCTGATGGCATGGGCAGCTATTTTGAGGATAACAAGATATATTATGGTAGCCAATATGGATTTGCTGTTATCTGGTTTTGAAGTCCGGTATTGCATTCATTGCTTTGTTTTTATTGGTTCTGTGTCTGTTTTGTTTGATTTTACTATGTCTGAAGGTGTAGGCAGCTGTTTTGAAGATGCGGCACATTACATAACCATTGTTGATTTTTTTTATTATCTTGTTTTGAAATCTTCTGTCACTTACACTGTCTTGTTTTGGTTGGCTTTATAGTGTTTTATTTTGCTTGGTTTTATTTTCTCTCAAATAAAGTTGAAAAATATTTTATTAAATGATTCAACATCTATGTAACTACTTTGTTAAATTCCTATAAAAATTTCAAAGTATATACTCCTGTTCCTAGACATAATCCATTATTCAAGTCCATTAAACAAAGTTAAGATACAGCAATCCCAAAACTGCCTAATGAGGAGCATCACACTAAAAGACACACTAAGAAGGCTTCCACACAATGCAAACCTGCCTTGGTTACTATCTCTTTTAAGTCTTCTTATCATCATGAGTGGTTTGACTTTTCCAAGAAAGAGCCACTTGTCATTTCATAGGATAAGTTTTTTGGAAACTTATCCTATGAAATGGTATTTTTGGAAATGTCTTCTCAGTGAGTTTTGTATTTTTGGAGAAGTCTTCTCAGTGAGTATAAAGGAATGATGTAAAACTATAGCTGTGTCGTGGAACCCAAAGCTCTGTGTTGCTGTGCTCCAAAGAGGAACTTTCACAAATCAAAATACTGATGTTTCTTGCTTTAAAATGCAGTTGCATCCTTGTGAACAAGTTTTAAGCTGAAAATACATCTCATTCACCTGAGTTGCTCTGATGGTTACAGCTAAAATATTTTCCCCTACCTCATGTGTTCAGAAGTTGGGTTTTTGCAATGTGGTTGGGCCAGGAAGGTACTATACTCCTCAGTAGATTAATCCAGCGACAAGTTGAGAACTGGCTGCCATGAGCTGAGAAGGTTTCTTCCATATCCCAGTCCGCCATGATTTTCTGCCTTACAGCCAGCTGACATGGACTGAATCCTCTCAAAGCATGAGCCGAGACAAACCTCCGCTGCTCAGGAAGATCCACGCAGGTTTTCCACGTGTTTTAATGAGGTGATAGTGTATCGGCCTTTGTTGCCAAGTCACATTCCATTGTCTGGTTTTACCATGTTTCATGGTCCATTCATCTACTGAAGCACATCTTGGTTTCAAGAACCGGTGATTGTGAATCACACTGGTATCATTCTCGCTGAGCAGGTTTTTCTGTAGACAGATGCACATTTTTAATTCTCATGGTTTAAAATCAAGAAGCACATCTCTGGGATCATGAGGTCAGAGTCTGATTATTCTTGTCAAAAAATTTCTGATGTGTGTCCCAAAGAGACCAAATGATCGTGCATTCTCCCCAGCAATGAAAATTCCCCTTTCACCACATCCTTGTGAGCCCTTGATCTTTGCCTGCGTTCTGGGTGGTTGTATCTCATTATAGTTTAAATTTGCATTTTCCTGGTACCACATAGATTTTTATTTGGGTGATAAATGCTTTTGCACTCCAAACATTAAAAAACTATTGGTTTAACGTATGTGAGTAAAATAGGTTTCAGTGACTCATCCATATTCTTCAGATGTGTGCATCTCATTGTATATGAATTTTGATTCCAAAGAGGGAAAAAGCTACAAACAAATATTGGTCTCCAGTTAATCATGCACATACAAGGCAATATGCTTAAGGTAGGAGTGCAGTGCTGTCTGCGGTATACCTTGAAGTATGTCAAATGTTGAAATGGATTAATGCACATAAGGAAGGAAAGGCAATGGACAGCAAATACTTGGAGTTAAATTTTCTTTTATTTTTTGGTAGGGGAAGGGTAAAAGGAGTAGACCCCAGGGTACTCAACTACTGAGCTAAATTCTGGGTCCTTTTTATTTTTTTTTAATCATAACACAGGATCTCCCTAAGTTGCACAAAACTGGCCTTGAACTTGTGATCCTCCTGCCTAACCTTCCTGAGCAAATGGAATTACAAGCATCTGCTAAAACACTGACTGAGAATTAGATGCTCATGAATGCAGATAGTAGGGGTATGGGTATATACTGCAACATGGCTTCAACTCTGGGGAACATTTGAAAAATTTCACAGTAATTTGGGAAGGGGGAGACTGAGCTGGCATGTGGTCTTGGCCAATTCTTTTAAGCAGGGTATACATCTTCCAGTTTACCATATTCCTGTCTCCTATTTGTCTTCCACAGAGGCAATAGGAAAATGTACTGCATCAGTGGTGTAGGTTGATGGATGGTTGTGTCTCTTCTCCAAATGCATCTATGTGTCAGGAAGGCTTGACATAGACGGCATGAACATGTAGGAAAGATGGGAAACCTGTGCTGTTACAGAGACACTTAGGGTAAAAATTTCTTTTGTGATCTTTAAGAGCCCTGGTGAAGCCCTCCGTAAGGACACAGCTTGATGGACCAGAGTTGCCTTCAAGTTCAAAGTCTTCATTCCACTACAGAAGAAACATTGAGTCTCAAGCAAAAAGAAATCCTGGTTTAAAAAAAGATAAACATTTGCTGGCACAGTAGCTCCATCTTAGAAGTGGAACCTATGTCCATCAATAGGTGTTTGGATGAAGAAATGTGGAGTACAGTGGAGTACTATGCAGCTATGAACAAAGATAAACTTACATCATCTGTAGAAAGATGGAGATGCCTGGAGACCACAATGTTAAGTGAAACACATCAGACACTCCAGTTGAAATATCATGTGATTTATCTTCTATGAGAAACTCAAAATATAGACACATTAAAGACCAGAATAAATGATACCTCACCGCAAACAGGAAGATAGAGCATTCACAAAAGTGGATCAAGAGCCAGAAAGAGCAGAGGATATGTGGATGAAAGAAAGAATTAAGATTTGTTAATTCCTTACAATGAATGTGGTAAGTACTGCAAAAGTATACTAATTTGTTTTTTTCAAAAAGAATAATAGAAGTGCAATTATTCATTCAATTTTGGGTTTCAGAGTTTTTGACCCATGATCAGATGATTCCAAGTCTGGAATATCATAGCAGAAGGGAGTTGTTTAACTCCTAGTGTCTGTGGAGCAGAGGACCAAGGAAGTGCTAGAAAGAGAGGATCCAGGCTCCAAGATACAGACCCCCAAATCGCATCCTAGGGGATCCATCTAGACACATCCACAAATATGTTTTACTCATCTGCCAGGTATCTCTAAATCGAATCCAGTGGACAACTATCTTAGTTACTTTTTACTCATCGCTGAGACAAAATACCTGATGCCCAAAGTTGGGAAAGGAAAGGTTTATTTCTTACAGTTTTTGGAGGTTTCAGTCCATATTAAGTTGGCTCCAAGGCAGGGTGGCATGGTGGGGCTGCAGTTCATGGAGGCTGCAAAACGTAAGCGGAAACCGACAAGAGAGAGACACACCTTCTTCCTGCCATTACATCACATCCTGGCTCCACTCCCTGGGAGGGTGT
>PVJX010051150.1:0-10400 GCA_004027295.1 Dolichotis patagonum | reverse complement strand
GACACAGACCATCAGGTCAAGAAGAGCTTGGAGTAAAGTAATTCAAGCACTGAAGGAGAACAATCTGCAGCCCAGATTGGTGTATCCTGCAAAACTCTCTCTAGAAATTAATGGAGAAAAAAGATGCTTCCATGACAAAGAGGAGCTAGGAGAATTTGTGACCACAAGTCCAACCCTCCAAAAAATACTGAAGAACATTCTAGGGAGAGATAACAAGAATACGAGCATTTCTGGAACAGTGGCAGAGAGGCCTCAGTGAATGAGGCAGACAGTAAACTGGAAGAGAAAAATAGACTATCAAGGGCATAAAATAGGATAGCAGAAGTGAGGCAGAGAAGATTGGCTATAATATCTAGTATAGAGGGCCTTGATATACTAACAGAGAGAAACCCAGGCAGAGTAGATCAGGAGATAGGGTCCATTGAGCTGCTCTATATAGGGAGGCAGTGGGACCCAAAACAAGCAGTGTACCCCATGGGAGTGAAAGGGGAGGAGTTGTCTAAAAAAGGGAGGCAGAGATATTGTTAATGGGGTAAAAAGATTTAAAATTTACATTATTCTCACCACTCTGCTTGGATGGATTATGTGCTGTTCCTGTTTGTCAACTTACACTAGACTTGAGGACATGGTCAGCTATCCCAAAAATAATAGGACATATTATGGTAATCACCCCTAATTTTCCTATGAACAAAATCTGAATCCCTTTATAACTTATACTGTCTTATTATGGCTGATCTTATTTGAATCTGGTTTGTTAGATTGCTACTTTGTATTGACTGATTTTATTTAAATCTATTGTGATGGATAGCATCAAGTCTAAGAGTATAGGCAACTACACTGGAGTTGAGAAGTTTCACTAAGATACCCACTGCGGTTTGATTATTACTTGCTTTTGAAGTCTTATAATGTCTCCAATGCTTTGCTTTTATTAATGTTGTTATATACTGCTGAGACACCATGGTAACCATTCTAGATCACCTTGTATTGTGGTTTTATGTGACTTTTCTGCCTCATGCTTTTCTATGACTTGTTTTATCTTGCTGTGTTTTGTTTTTCCTGCTAATACAGAAAGGATAGATATACATGTAGAGACTCATGCATGTGTAGAGCTTATAAACAGTTTATGAGAACCAACTATATAACACATGTTGAAATAAACACCTACTTTGAAGAAAAAGAGACAATACAATACCCAGTGCTGATTCCATAATTTCATGATGTGAAGTCCAGCAAAACTATCACTTTTTGTTCAAAGTGATCTTAGCTTGCATTGCCTTGTTTAAGTTCAACACACATGAAGGTATGGGCAGCTGTTTTGAGGATAATGAGAGACACTATGACAGCCATTCATGGCTTCCCTAATGTCTGGCCTTGAAGACCTGTAATGCCCTCCTTGTCCTGCTCATATCAATTCCATACTAGGTTGTTTCATATGAATTCCCTATATGTGACAATATGGACAACTATTTGGAAGAAAACAAGAGTCAATATGATAGAGAGTCAATATCTCCAATTTTCTAGCTTTGAAATTTATGTCATACATTGCTTTCTTGTGATCTGCTTTGCTCTGTTTTTTTGGTGTGTAATTTTACCCTATTGATATAATTGCATGTATATTTGAGTGGGTAAGATGGATGACAATATTGTTGTTTTTGTCAGATCGTGGAGCAGAACTGTTAACAGTCTCATTGATTGCATGTCTACTTTACATGTTTTAAGTTTGTAATTTGAACAACTATTTCCAAGAAGTCAGTATGTAATTTTTCAAATAATATTTTCTTAGGTTTTTTTTGTTGTTATTTTCCTTTTTCCCTTTGAATACTCTATTGTCGCTACCCTTTATTCTGTTTTATTTTGTTCTTTTCTCTTTAAATAAAGTTATAAAAAAAGAAAAAAGAAATCATTACTTGATAACTTACATACCACCATCTTGGAAATAGTTGTTCAAGTTATAAAGTTAAAACATACAAAGTACACATTCCAAAAATGAGACTATTAATAGCTCTGCTCCACAATCTAGCAAAAACAGTAATATGGTAATTCATCTTACACACTTAAACATACATGCAGTTATATCCTTTAGAGCACTTTATTTTCCTTTGTTTTTTACAGTACCAATTACACATTTTGGGTTTTATTACGCCTTCGGTTCTTATTCCTTTGTACACTAGAGACACAATGTGATATTTATAAATATGATTCTTATTTATTTCACTAATGAGAATAATCTCAAGTTGTCTCTATTTACCTATGAAGGCCTCAATATAATCCTTCATAGCTGAGTAATACTCCATTGTGTACAAATACCACATCTTTTTCATCCATTCTGCATTTGATGAGCATCTTGGTTGTTTCCAAGATTTAGCTATTACAAATTGTGCTGCTATGAACATGGGTGCACATATATCACTGTGATATGACTTTTTCAGTTTTTCTGTGAAACTACCCAGGAGTAGAAGAGCTGGGTTGAATGGAGCTTCCAGTCCTAGTCTTCTGAGAATTATCCATATTGATTTCCATACTGGTTGCACCAGTCTACACTCCCACCAACAGTGGAGCAGTGTTCCTTTTTCCTCCGCAGTCTCACCAACATTTGTTATTAGTTGATTTCTTGATGGCAGCTATTCTTTCAGGAGTGAGATGAAATCTCATGTTGTATTAATTTGCATTTGTTGAATGACCAGTGATGGTGAACATTTCTTCATGTATTTATTTGCCATTTGTATATCTTTATCTGGGAACTGTGTGTTCATCTCAGATGCTCACTTTTGGACAGGGTTTTTGAATTTGTGTGGCTTGATGTGTTTCAGTTCTTTATATATTCTTGATATATGTCCTTTGTCTAAGGGGTTTCTGGCTAAAATTCTTTCCCATTCTGTGGGGTTTCTTTTCTCTCTAATGGAGATTTCTTTCAAGTACAGAAACTTTTCAATAATATGAAATCCCAGTTGTTGATTATCTAAATCATTTCCAGTGCAGTGTGCATTTTGTTCATGAATTCTCTGCCTCCCACTATGTCTCCAAGACTTTTACCTACTCTATCTTCCAGTGGATTTATTGTTTCTGTTTTAATATTTAGGTCTTTGATCTATTTAGACTTTATTTTTGTGCAGGGTGATAGGCATGGATCTAGTTTCAGTCTTCTGTATGTGGAGAGCCAAGTTTTCCAACACCATTTATTAAGGAGGCTATGTTTTTTCCAGTGAACATGTTTAACAATTTTGTCAAATATCAGGTGTCTGAGTGTCCTTGTACTTATACTTGCATTTTTTAATCCATTCCACTGGTCATCAGGTCTATTTCTTTGCCAGTATCATGCTGATATAGTCACTGTGGCTTTGTAGTACTGTTTTAAGTCAGGAAGTGAGATGATTCCTGCCTTGCCTTTATTGCCCAGAATTGCCTTTGCTATTCTAGGTTTCTTATTTTTCCAAACGAATTTTAGGTATGTTTTTTTCTAGATCTGTGAGGTATGTCAATGGTATTTTGATTGGGAATGCATTAAATCTGTATAACAGTTTTGGGACTATGGCCATTTTCACAATATTGGTTCTTCCTAGCCAAGAAAAAGGAATATCCTTCCATTTTCTAGAATCCTCTTCAATCTCTCTATTTTTAGTGTAGTGTAAATTTCATCATACAGATCTTTTACATTCTTAGTTAGTTTTATTCCTAAGTATTTCATTTTTTAAATGGTATTGTGAAGGGCGATATTTCCATATTTCTCTCTCAGTGAGTTTCTTTTTTTGTGTACAGGAATGCTATTGATTTCTGAGCAATGACCTTGTATCCAGCTACACTGCTTAATTTGTTTATTACCTGGAGAACTCTTTTCATGTAGTTTTCTGGGTATTTTATATAGAGTATAATGTCATATGCAAATAGTAATAATTTAACTTCTTGCTTTCTTATTTTTATTCCTTTTATTTCTCTCTCTTGTCTGTATGCCCTGGCTAGTGTTACCAGAACTATATTGAAAAGGAGTGGTGATAGTGAACATCCTTGTCTTGTTCCTGATATTAAAGTGAAAGCCTTAATTTTTGTCCATTTAGTATAATACTGATTGTTGTTTTGTCATAGATGGCCTTTATAAGGTTGAGATAGACACTGTGTATTCCAAGTTTCTGAAGGGTTTCTAGCATGGAACATGTGTTGGTCCTTATCAAAAGATTTTTCTGCATCTATTGATATGACCATGTGTTTTTTGTTTTTGGATCTGTTGATGTACTATATTACATTTCTTGATTTGTATATGTTAAATCATCCCTTCATTCCTGGAATAAACCCCACTTGGTCATGATGTATAATCTTCTTAATGATTTGCTGCATTCTATTTGCTAGTATTTTATTGAGAATCTTTGCATCTATGTTCATCAGTGAGACTGGCCTATAGTTCTCCTTTTTGGTTGGGTCTTTCTGTGGTTTTGGTATCAGGGTAATACTTGCCTCTAGGAATGAATTAGGGAAGATTGCATTCTTTTAAATTTCATTGAAGAGTTTAAGGAGTATTGGCATCAAGTTTTCTCTAAATTTCTTCTAGAATTCATCTGTGAATCCATCACGACCTGGGCTTTTCTTTGTTGGAAAGTTTTTTTTATTACATTTTCCATTTCAATATCTGATATTGGGCTATTCAAATTTGCTATATTTTCTTGGTTGAGTTTTGATAGCTCATATGTTTCTAGCAATCTGTCCATTTCCTCTGCGTTTTCCTCTCTATGTGAGTAGAGATTTTCAAAGTAGGTATTCATGATCTTTTGAATTTCCATGGGATCTGTAGTAATTTCCTCCTTTTCAGTCCTTATTGCACGAATTTCTTTCTTTTTCTTTATTAAGTTAGCTAGAGGTTTGTCACTTCTGTTTATTTTCTCAAAAAACCAGCATTTAATTCATTAATCATTTGTATTGTTTTTTTTTTAGTTTCAATTGCATTGATTTCTGCTCTAATCTTTAAAATTTCCTCTGTTCTATGAGCTTTGGGTTTAACTTGCTCTTCTTTTTGTAGTAGCTTGAAATGAAGCATTAGGTTGCTTATTTGTGCTTGTTCTGTTTTCTTGATATGACAATTTCCTGCTATATATTTCCCTCTTAAGACTGCTTTCATTGCATCCCACAGATTACAATAGATTATATTTGTATTTTCATTAAATTGTAGGTATTGCTTTATTTTTTCCTTAATTTGATCTGTAGCCCACTGGTTGTTTAAAAGGTTGTTATTTAATTTCCATGTATGCATACAGGTTTTGCAATTCCTTTGCCATTAATTTTCAATTTCAGTGCACTCTGGTCAGATAGTATGCATGGAATAATTTCAATATCCTTGAATTTACTTAAGAACATTTTATGGGATTATATGTGGTCTACTTTGGAGAATATGCCATGTGCAGCTGAGAAGAATGTGTATTCTTTTGTGGTTGGGTGGAACACTCTGTAAACATCTACTAAGTCTAATTGCTCACTGATATTGTTCAGCTCTATTACTTCTTTGCTAACTTTTTGTCTAGTTGATCTATCTCTTTGTGACAATGGGCTGTTAAGTTCACCTGTAAAAATTGTGTTCTTGTGTATTTTGTGTTTTCATGTCCTTTAGTGTCTGTGTTAAATAGTTGGGTGCTCCTGTTTTTGGTGCATATATATTTATAATTGTTAACACTTAATCTTGAATTTTTCCACTTATGAATATGTAGTGACCTTCTTTGTCTCTTTTAGTCATTTTAGGTTTGAAGTTCACATTGTCTGCAAATATGATAGTTACTTCTGCTTTTTGGGGGGGTCCCATTGCATGGAATACTGTTTTTCATCCTTTGACTTTTAATCTATAAGTTTATTTTTGAGTCATATGCATTTCTTGTATACAGCATATTGTGGAATCCTGTTTCTTGATCCATTCTGTCAAACTGTTTCACTTGATATGTGCATTGAGCCCATTTACATTTATAGATATCACTGATATGTACTGGCTTGACTTTGCCATGTTGTGTTACTGTTGTTAGGTTCCTGCTTTTCTCCCTTGTTTACTTTCTTGTCCAGCCTGGTCATTTCTTTCTGTTGTTGTTCTGGAGATTGTGGTCATATTTTTCTCTATGTAGGATGTCCTTCAGTACTCTTTCTAAGGTTGGTTTGGTGGATATGAATTTTTTTACTTGTTCTTTGTCATAGAAGGAACTTGTTTCTCCATTAAATTTGAAAGACAGTTTTGCTGGGTACATCAGTCTGGGTTGAAAGTTGTTTTCTTTTAGGGCTTGCAATACTTCACTCCATGCTCATCTTAACCTGAAGATTTGTGCTGAGAAGTCAGCTGTGATTCTAATAGTTTTTCCTTGATAGGTGAGTTGTGTCTTTTCTCTAACAGCTTTTAGCATTCTGTTTTTATGCTGTATGTCTGTGAGCTTAATTATTATATGTCTGGGTGTTTAGGGGATTGTGTTCATTTTTAACTCTGTCTAGTATGACTTTCAACACTCTTTCTAGGGTTGGCTTGGTGAATGTGAATTTCTTCTGTTGTTCTTTGTCATGGAAGTATCTTGATTCTCCATTAAATTTGAATGAAAAATTTTCTAGGTACGTCAGTCTGGGTTGAAAGTTGTTTTCTTTCAGGGCTTGAAATATCTCATTCCAATCATGTCTTGACTTGAGGGTTTGTGCTGAAAAGTCTGCTGTGATTCTAATGGGCTTTCTCGATATGTGACTTGTTTTTTCTCTAATCGCTTTTAGTATTCTGTTTTTCTGTTGTGTCTGAGATCTTCATTATTATGTGTCTGGGTGTAGATTTATGTTGATTGTGACTGTTTGGCATTCTATATGCCTCACTTATCTGCATATCAGATTTTTCCCCATGTTTGGGAAA
Organism: Dolichotis patagonum; assembly: GCA_004027295.1. NCBI lineage: Eukaryota > Metazoa > Chordata > Mammalia > Rodentia > Caviidae > Dolichotis > Dolichotis patagonum. The sequence continues at coordinate 3,553 of PVJX010051150.1, read as the reverse complement.
TTTTCTCTAATTATTTCTGTGAATGTTTTATATATATCATTTGTATTGACTCCAGCATCTTCACTAATGCCTATTAATCTTATATTGTTGCTCTTGGAATCATCTTGAAGTTTCTGGATTGTCATTTCATGTTGCTTTGTTATTTTTAAAAGTTCTATCCTTTCATGATCACTAATTGTGATCCTGTCCTCAAGGTCCAAAATCTGATCCTCAGCTTCATTTAAACGGTTTTGCATGCTTTGGATCAAGTTTTTTTTGTTTGTTTCTTGGATGTCTCTTTCAGTTTTATTCATGGATTCTACTTGTTTTTTATATTGTTCATTCATGGTTTCAATCAGTTTCCCATGTTCCTGTAATTTTTTCTCTATTTCTTCTTTAGCTGCACTCAGCAACTCCTTTACTAAGGTTGTTACTTATATCTTTACATGGGAGAGTACTTCTAATTTGATTTTCTCTATGCCTTCAACAGAGTTGTTGTTTTATTTCATTCATTATCATTTTAGAGATTTCTGTTGTGTTGCCTTTGGAGTTCTCTATTTCAATGTCTCTTGTACTTGCACCTGATGGACTGGATGTTTGTGATTGCATTTTGCTTTTTTGTTTTGCCATTTTCCTCTTTTGAGTTAGTGTTTGGTCCTTCAGACACACTAGTGTGAACTGTTGGTAGTGTTTATCTTGGTGTCGTACTGTAAGGTTGATATTTGTCCAGTTGCTGGCTCCCACAATGAGTAGGTGGGCCTGTCACCTGAATTCCTGCTGCAGGGCCTGTTGGGTGAGTCCTTTATTCTTCCTGGGATGACAAGCCTAGTAGTATTGATGTAAGTCAACTTTTAGTTCCTGCTAGTACTTTATCTTCAATTTATTCCAGGTCATCAAATCTCCCTGTCTATAGTGTTTGTGTTGTTTGAGGCCCTATTGTGTCCCTACTGTGTACCTGTGTGCCTCATAAGCCCTTTTGATTCTTTTTCAAGTTGGAGGAGTCTTTCTCAACACACTCCTCACTCTGCCTGAAGTTTTCTGTGTGTAGCAATGGGTCACCCTCACTCTTGTCAGACTTACCAAGGTCTTACAGTTAGTTGGAGAGAGCTTTACTACTGGCCTTCTTTAGCTACTGTACACCTCTATTTTAGGGGCATACTCACCACACTGACTGGAGGCAGCTTAGATCTTGTTATGGTGAGCCAGTCACTTAATCTCGCTTCAAGCTAGCACCAATAGTCTGCTGTAATCCAAGGTACCTCGGTGCCCAGAGTTCCAAGTTTGCCCAGTGCACACTGGGATTCCACCACCAGCTGACTGTGCACAGTCAGGGCGCAGGGTGGGTTCCTGCCCTGTTGGCTGCTTGGGGTTCACCAAGCACAGTCCTCTTAGGCCTGCGGATCCATCTCATGTGCCTTCGGGTGGTATCAGATGCAGAGCATGGTCTTACTGCCTGGGTGCAGAGTTTCAAGTTTGCGCAGTGCACCTTGGAGTTCCTCCTGCTGCTGGAGTGTGCGCAGTCAGGTCCTAGGGTGGGCTCCTGGCCCTGCTAGCTTCCCACAGCTTGCCAAGCACAGTCTGATTAGGGGGTCTTTGTATTAATTTGCTCTCTAGATTTGGGGTACAGGTTATGTTCTACCTGTGATCCTTCTGACCCCGTCACCAGGAAAAACTCATGATGAACCTTTTAAGATGATTTAATTTTATGTGTACATGTTTGCAGTTCGTATGGCTCACAAATGTCTACTGATTATCAAGTGCCTGCTTCAAGGAAGATAACAGCAATTACATTAAGTATGGAGTTATATTTGATTTATTAAAATTAAAATATATGCCACTGATAAGTGCAGAATCAACTGAGAAAGGAGACTGTTTTACAATGAACTAAATGCTTATGGTCAGAATTATGAAAATCAGTTTAGGAAGGAAATTCTGAGTATACAAAACTGGAGTATTTGTTCTTATATTTTCTCCATTATTTAACTGATTTAAATGAGGGAGTATAGAGAGAGGGATAGAAAGAGAGAGGGGGAGAGAGTGTTTAAACTGTACCATGCTGTATTTTATGAAGTCCTAATTTCTAAGGTATGAAAGTAAAGTGCATTCCCAAATCCTGCTAGTGCCCTTTGACAGAAAGACCTCACTGAAATCCATCGGCTCTGTCCTGAATTCTGCCAGCTGCCCCCTCTGACCACCTCCCTGAGCAGAGGACTCCTCATGGGGCTGGAGCTGAGCTGGGGCATCAGGTGTTCTTACATTGCCAAGGTGAGGATTGAGCCATGTTTTTCCAAATCTCATAAATAAGAATGTCATGGATTTAATTTCCTACTCTGAAGCATTTATTTCACCATGTGACAACCTCTCATCATCAGAATAAAACTAGCAAATTGTTTTTACAGGATGGTCAATCGACATTTTTTTTTATCTTTTGGAGACATGGTCTCACTATGCAGTTCAGGCTGGCTTTGAGCTCATTTTGTAACCCAGGCTGATCTCACATTTACAAGTGATTCTTTTGCCTCAGCCTCCAATGTGCTAGGATTACAAGAGTGATGCACCAGGCCCAATTTATTTGACATTTAAAGGAAATCTCATTTCAAAAAATTTTGTTTCCTTGAGGTGACATTGAATAACCATTTAGTGAAATTCCTAAATAGAAAATGAAAAAAGTAAGTACGTATGTGTGATCTCATGCAATTAATTTTAACCAAGCATGTTTACTTGACCTTGGATAGGTCAAAAGTCACGTGAAGGCTATGTGTTTCAGGGTCTCCACAGATCACAGGATGTTAAAAGAGAAAGAGAATCCTAGAGACTAAATGAAAGTCCTAACATGGCAGCTTCCTTTCCTGCACCTGCTCCTAGTGCCTTGTGTCTTTTCCCATGAAACAAATGCCCCCTTCTGGTTCCAAGTCTGGAGAGTTTTTGGGTAGGCACAGAATGATGTCCTCTCACTGTGTGTGGGATGCACTGTGATACAGAGCCGTGTCCTCGGGTCTTAGGCTGCTCATTTGCAGTTACAGTTTGTTCTTGCCATCCTCACAGAAGGTGCTGAATCAGCCCTTTAAGGTGTCTGCATAACTTACGTAAGTACTATCGTGACTGATGTATGTGATGCATGCTAGCCCCATCCCTGGAGCCTGGCAGAAACAGTGGAAGCCATAGCTGCTGACTGTGAATCCAGAGGCTGCACAGAAGAGTTTCAGAAATACCTCAGGCTGCACCAAGCCTCCCCCAGACTCCAACAGCTGCTCCTCAGACTACATACCTGAAAACACAAGCATATGCTGGTCAGGAAACTGTGACACATATCCACTGTTTATCCCAGTCATGTCTACATCTCCTTTTCTAATTCCTTGTTCTCCATAATTTACCTTTCAGATGTGCAAACAAGAAAACCCTACTTAGCCCCTAATCCATAGTGATCGTTTGTGCTCAGTCCTGATCACTGACTGGTAATAGCTGGAAATCCAGGGCTCAGTTCCTCTCCAGAACTGCAGGGTCAGTGCTAGGTTGCTTTTCTTGAGCACAGGGAGGCCTTAGTTGCATTTCTTCCTGCTGTCTAAACAGCACT
>PVJX010051149.1:0-10415 GCA_004027295.1 Dolichotis patagonum | reverse complement strand
TCACAAATTTACGTGTCATTAATAAAATGCCTTTTGTCTCTACAAGCAAGATACATTAAAATGAATGCTAAGTGTTTATATGTTTAATGCATATAACCAAAAATTTTACTTTTCCCTCTGAGAATACTTTAGAATTATTTTTTAAAAAGATATACATATATTCAAACTATTACACAGTGGATTTTTATAAAACAATCTTCATTCTGTTCCATAATTCTTTTTAAAGAAATTGTAAATAATTGACAATATTTATTCTTTCAATACTTTGGTAATATTCCCCAGAGAATTAATCTGGGTCTAGGACTTTGCTTTTTTTTTTGGTAAAGTTTTAGATATTTATTCTTATATATAGTTTATATATTCTGATTATATGTTTTGGTGAGTGACTATTTATAGTTTCTATTTTTAAACAGATTATTCCATTCCAAACTGCTGAAGGCATAGACATTAAGTTTTTTTTTTTACAGTGCTTGTTATTATCTCTTAAATATAAGTTATTTGATGACATGCATTCTTTCATTGAAGAGATCAATAGTTCTACTCTTCTTATGTTTTCTTTGTCACTCTTAATAAAGATGATTTTATGGATTTTTATGGCAGATTTTGATTTTATTAATCTTCTATATTATTATTCTATTGTTAATTACATTGACATATCTTAATTTTAATTTATTTGCTTTAATTTTCCCTTTTATTTGTTCTTATGGTAGAATATTATGTATTTTATTTTTAGCTTTTTTTCTAACATACCATTTTAAAGTTTTAAAGTTCTATTGAACACTATTATTGGTTAAATTTAAAATTTTGAAAGTTTTTTTTTCATTTTTATTCAGTTCAAAGTATTTTCCAGGTACCTTTGAAATGTCTTCTTTAATTAATGGTATATTTGAAAAGCTGTGGCTAATTTTCAAGATTTATTTCTATATTTCTAATTGTTTTTATCTTATTGATTTCTAGTTTAAATCCATATTGGCCAGAGAAAATATTATATATGACTTCAAATATTTTAAATGTGTTATAGATGCTATATGTCCCATTTTTACCTTGCTGAATGTTCCTTGTACCTTTGATATAGTTTTATCTTATAAAACAAAATTCAGTTGCTTTGTTGTAATGTCGAGGTTAGTATAATCCTACTGATTTCTTTTATATTTAGCTGTTCTATTATTACTAGGAAGAGAATGCTGAAGCCTCTGTAAGTATGGATTAGTCCCTTTCTCCTTTCAATTCTGTATGCTTTTCTTTTGTAGTTGTACTTGTGAAGCTGTATTCTCCGGACCATCAACATTTAGGTTCCGGTGTTTGCTTGACGAATTCACTTCTTTCTAGTATTATACAACATTCGTATTTATCACTAGTAACTTTACTTGTTGTGTCACTCATACCATTAAACATTCACTTGCCGCTCCTATTGTTATCATTTTTATCCTGATAACTCAAATACTGGACTCTAATGTTATTTTCTCATATGTTATTTTCTCATAGGTTTCTGAACATACCTGTTTATTTTTTCTCAATTTTTTCTTGTCTCTGTTGAGGACAATGTACTTTTATGGATCTACCCTTAAGTTTACTTACTGTTTAATCAGTCCATTCACTCTTTATGAACCAGTATTATTATTTTTTAGTACTAACGCTTATTTACATTTACACACTTTATTTCTTTGTATAAGGTTTCTGTCTTACCATTCATTTCCAAATGTCAATCCTTAGTTCTTGGAACATAACTGTTTTTGGTTAGTGCAACACATATTCATATCAAGGTTGGCTTCTCATAATTGGCTAGCCCCTTGGAAGCTGAAGTTCCTGTGTTTATTGTATGTCAAGTGATTTTTGGATTATATTCTTGTCATTCTGGATATAAAGGAATTGTAATTTTTTTAAATCATAAGGAAAATTTTACTTACTTAATTTTCTTAAAGCAAGCAATATATCACTAATTTTATACTACAAAGCTCAACTTCTTTTTTGTGCGCTCTGCACCTGGTGACAATTCAGTTTTCAAAACTGATGTGGGATGTGTCTAGTCTGTGTCCATTCGGTGACTTCTGAAACCTGTAATGTTTTCTAATTTGTAACTTAATTCCAAAGGTCTTCTGTATGCTTGAATAAAAATCTTTGTATCCACCAATCTGAAATGATCCTACATCATAAAATAAAACTAGAAAGATATTGCTCTTATAAAATGCATATTGTCTGTGATCTCTCAGATGCCTCTGAATCTCTTGGATCACTCTTCAGAGTGCCCTGGTATGAACTACACGGTTAGAGTGTCTCTTCTCCCACCTATCTCAACATTAAGGGCCAAGTGGAAAAAGGACTTTGGAAGCAATTGGACTTGTTCTCACCTTTGCTATGCAGCTTCCTGACTTACATGCTTACCTGGGCCATCATTGCAGCCACTATTTTAGCATGGTCCATTACTATTGTTATGAGAATATATTGGAAACAGGACACATAAAACAAGAGAATTAAAACAACAAAATGGTACTTTTTACACTCTTACTAAGCACCTAGGTGTACTTTCCATGGTCTTCAGACTAGAAAGGAAAATATTTTTGATGTTCCTTTTATCTGTATCTGATGGCTGCTTACAGGTTTGAGGTTTCCTATGAGATTAGACCTGGTCATCCTACAACCAGAATATAAACTAAATTAAACCAGACAATTTAGCACCAGTCCACTGGCACTCTGAATTTCAGCTGTTTAATTCACATGGTACTATTTACTTTTAAAGCCTTCACAAATGTGCCCTTTGTTTTATCTAGGTTTTATATGTGCAATCAGTGTAAGGATCAGGATTTTATTTGCTTATTCCAACATGATGAAGACAAGTGTTTGTTTTTCTTGATTTGAAATTTGTTTTTTCATTTTACCTTGTCTTTCTTTTAAAATATTAACTTTTATGTTTATTCAGTTAAAGTGCTTTCTACATTAGGATTCATACACAAAATGATAGATTGACTTTAGCTAAATTACTTTACTATGTTGTGATATATTATATCTTAACTTTTCTTATCATTAAAATTATTTTAAATCTTTTTTTTAATTGATGGCTGTATGTATTTTGAAGTAATAAGAAATGGTTTCATTATGTTATACCAGTGCCTTTCAGGTAGGTTTTCTATTTTCTTTATCTGTAGCAATGGTCTTCTGACTCTGTCAACTATCTATCTATATATCTATATCTCTATCTATATGAAAAATTTGTATGTGATTGTGTGCAACATTTATAAAAGATGTCCTTGGTTTTGACACTGTATTGTTGCTTTGTTTTTTAGTGTGTAAATATTGTGTGTTTGAAATTTTTGTGTAGTCTTGAGCTGAGTTCCAGAAAGTTTTATCAGCTTTCAAAGCTTTCCCTTTTTTATACCTGTATGTACATGCATGTACAGCACTGTCAAAAAACATGCAGGTCCATTACATAGTAACCATGTCATAGCTGAATGAGGACAAGATGCCAGGCTTTCTCTCAGTGGAGTACTTGAGGCTGTGCAAATCGAAATAGAACTTTGAAAAGAAAAAGAAAAAGAAAATGCAGAAGATGTAAAACCTTTTGTACTTGTATCTTAGTGCATTAAGTGACCAGAAAACAGGAATTAGGCTACAGTAGACCAAGAATATAGCTGGAATTGGATGAAGTAGTATGTGGAGGCTGGCTTGCTATTAAACTCAGGTTGTCAAAATCATGGAGTAAAGAAAACACAGAGTGCAACTGTTTGAGAAAGTTATAAAATTATATCTCTAGTATTTGTTAGTGGTATATATATATATATATATATATATATATATATATATATGTTTATACTCTTCTACATCAAGTCTTGAGTATAAAAGATTTCCTGGAGCTTCATAATAGTCCCTGAATGGTTTTGATGTTCAGTATTTATACACACTTCTCTTCTTATAATGAGATTTTACCTTGATTAAACCCAATGTAAATTTTAAAGAGTTATAGTTTAATAATGTATTGAGCATAGCTAACCTACAGAGCATCATAGCTTATCAACACAATACAATATGGAGAACCAGTTGCTTTGCCTCAGAATAATGTGTTCCTAGTACATTTATCATATCACAAACATAGGAAAAGATCAGACTTCCATTTTTTCCTGAATGTGTATTACTTTGTTATTACTGTAAAGTTAAAACCTTTAAGTGAAATCATCTTAAGCCAAGGACTATACTGAATCAAAACTACAGTTCTCTGTGTCCTACTACAAATATATCCAAACCTCCAAATTAAAATTCAGTGCACTTCACAACTTTCATACTGTGACTCCTTTCCATTGGTTACTCTTCTTCCATTATCTTTACCTACTCATGGCAGTTAGTATTTAAACTACACATTTTCCACTTGGTCATAGTCATTCTAATCTAAAGCCTAATAATTCTTAACAATCTTATGCTGATATCAGTTGGATTAATGTTATTAGCTTTCCATGCGAACAGTGTTTATGAACTCCTAATCTGCAGAAAAAAAACTCAACAGTGTCTCTTGTAGCAGTAAGACCAGTGGTTTACAGACACCTTGTTGATTTCAGATATTTGCAGTCCCATATTCTCCCTTGTACATACTTTTGATAGTTTAGACATGTGCTGTAGGCATTCTTCAGATTTTCAAATAAGGAGCTCTTTTCCTGAAAAGGAGTGAACCAGATAAAGCGATGGACAAGGAATGCAAGTTAAAGGAAGGAGGATGGACCATAAGTGAAAATAGGAAGATTTAGGATACCTGTAGGAAGACAAGTCAGCATTATATGGAGACGAATTAATACTTTGGGATTAAACTGTCTGTGAAGGATAGAAGCATGTCAGACTAAAAATAGGCATGGAGTAATTCAGAAGCTAATCAGACTCTGTCACAGATAAAATTAATAAGTAAAAAAGTTTTAACAAGACATTAGCCATCTGAACAGCCTAGAAGACTTGGGGAGGGAGACGAGCATTATGGCTGTGGTATTAACATCACTGTTATTAAGTTGGCGATGATTAACAGGATGTGGTCTCAGAGGGAGCAAGGTGAGCCTCCGTAGGACAGCACTATGTCAGGAGATGATGATCTCAAATTGGATAGTGAAGGTGAACTGTCTGTTCGGAGGGACATCAGGCCCAAGGACACAAGAACGGGGACTGGACCAGCCAGAACAAAAATACGAGTTATGCCAGGGGAAAAAATTACAAGCGATATAAAATTAAAGTGAGATACAGATTTGTGACAAACAGCCACACCTGTTAGTCCTTGTCTGCCATATAGTTCATATTTTTGGCATATTAGGCCAACATTTCTTTTGGGTCAAACTCATTCAGATTTTATGATAAGAAGTGAATTAAATCTTTGAAGCAGAAAACCAAAGAACTTCATAATTGCTTCAGCCAGGGAACTAAAGGGATATATTATTTCATTTATTATCAGGATAAATTGATTAAATGTCCCCTGAATTTAGAGTCAAGTGCTAGGTACTATTGAAAGTGAAAAGGAAACTTTGAAACTAACTTTTGATAGAAGTTTACAGTTTAGTGTAAGAGATAGCACTGAGCACAGACTAAAAGTGCTGCTTAACAAGTATGCGATTGTTAAGAGCTGTGTGGAAGTGTAAAAGTCTGTTTTATGATATGAACATATACTGATAATTTAAAGTATTCGAAATAATATAAGTGGGCTGGTGTGGAGAATTTTTCTCAAGATGAAATTCATAGAGTATCAAAAGGAACAGGATAAATTCTTTGCGTAGGAAAATTGTGGTGCATGCATTGTTGATTAAAAAACAGGATAAAAGCTGAAAGTTTAGAGTAATTATGCTGGTTAATAAAATAAGCTTGCATTTAATCTATCATTGTTTTGTAAATTTGGATATTTTATATCACAATGGGTTTTTGTTTGTTTTTTTAGGTAAAGTTACAGAAACCTTTTAAAAATTGGTGTAACATAAAAGGATTTCTGAGACAACATGCATCTCAAAGTAGAATATCTTCAAATCTGATACAACCAGGACACTGGCTCTGTTTCTCTGAGAATCAGACTCTGCAGTACAGCAATATGTACACATACTTAGTCTCCTGCCATGTTCTCGAAGCTTTTGCCAAAGGAACATACTGCAAAAGAGAATCTTACTTCTCAACTGGATCTCAAAAAGAAGGAGGTACTTTCTTGGAAACATCCAGACAACTTTTAAAGATGATATGTTTCATTTGCCTATTTTTATATGGAAAATAAAGCAAGAAGGTTTGAAGCCCTAAATTTGGTGCAGAATATAATCAACATACTCCTCAGTGGAAGGGGATCGAAATAGAGGAAGCAAGACTCCTAAGTATTCTTGAGTTTCTGGGAGGAAAAAGAAGGAGAGAATGAAGTAGGCAATCAGCCGTAACAACAATATCACAGTCATCACCATTCCATTGAGAAATGTGTTTATTTAGTTTTATCATTAAGCAACACATAATAATCATGTAAAATATTGGAACATGATGTGATATTTCACTGTATGTATACAGACTGTAATGACCAAATCAGGGTATTTAGCATATATATCACTTCATTTATAATTTCTTTGTAGGAAAATATTCAAAATCTTCTCTTCTAGCTGTTGTAAAATATGCCTACATATACTATGTTGTTCAGCACAGTAACTCATTTGTGCTCTACAGCTCCAGACTTGATGCCTTCTCATTATAACTTTGCTCCCGTTGACAAACATACTTCCCTCCCTTCTAACCTTTACAGCCTCTGGTAATCACTATTCTACTTTCCTCCACTATGAGATTTATTCTTTTTGGATTTTAGATAAGATAATGCCGTATTTGTCTTTCTATTCCTAGCTTATTTCACTTAATGTATAATACTCCATAAATTTTTTATAATTATTATGAGTGAGAAAAAATTGAATTTTCTATTTTACATTTCATAGGGAGAAAGAACCCTGAGAGAGAAACCCTGAGGTCAATCCCTGCAGCAAACTACTCAATTGATTTAAACTGATCCCTACTCTTTCTCATCTCTCAAACAAGAATATTTGTATAGCATCTAGGTTGTGGAGTAGCTATGAAGTCAAAAGCAATAAAGTGGGAGGATTCATTTTGGCCATAAAGCCCTATTTTTCCTGTCTCTTTTTGTATTCCTTTATGCCTTGTACCTGTAAGGTGTCTGTAGAGTTTTTCAGGTAGTCCAGCATACATTTACCTGCCTTTGTCCTCTATTGTTATGTTTCTATTTTAATTTTAGTTGCCCAATTCACTGCATGTTTGGCCTAATATTCTATGATGAGCCCTGTAAAACTGCAATATGCATGCTATACTTGAGTAGTGTTGTATGTATGTAATATTGTGGAGGTGCAGCATTTACAGCTATTTACATGTGTTGTTCTTTCAAAGCAGCAAAAGATGGTTCTGATGATAAAGAAATACAGGTACCAACAACTCTCATCATTTACTTGCATCTTGCAAGTGTTACCTTCATAACATTCGCTGCTACAGGGCCACCAGTATAATCGTAAAGGTTCTGATTTGCTAAACCATCACAGAATAAAAAATGCATTTACCCAAAATCTTAAAAACAAGAAAAATTATTTGCTTAGGTATTTTCAGAGAGATTTGGTGAGTAAAGGAGGCAACTGCCCTACACGGCAATATTTACATGAGTAGGTATTAATTTTTCAATTTGAAATTTGTACATGATGAAATTTTAAATTCTTCAATTCTGTTGCTCATCTACATATATCAAAATAAACTCCTCCTTTGCTAATAAAACTAAGCTCAGATATTCTAAAATATAAGCAAAAAAGGAATTTTTCCATGTGTTAGAGAAAGAAATTTGATGGATGTTTTTTTCATGTGGAAGTTATTTGTGTTTGGTAGTTTTAACTTTCCTTGAAGATAGTTTCGAATAATTTCATGCTCCCAAGAAGGTATTTTGGGGAAATTTCCTCATTTGCCTCTTATTTGAGTGTTATGAACTGAATGTTTATGTTACCTCAAAATTTATGTGTTGACATCCTAATCCTCAATGTGACAGTTTTTGGTTGTGAAGCTTTTAGGAAGCAATGGAGACACAAAGTTGGAGCTCTCATACAAGATTAGTGTTTTTAGGAGAAGGGTTGAAAGAGAAGTCTCTCTCTGACATGTGAGAATATAGCAAGAAGGAAGCTGTGTGCAAATTTGAAAGTGTTCCTTCACCAGATACATCTACCAGCTCCTTGGTCTTAGATTTTTCAGCCTCAAGAGTAGAGGGAACTAAATATTTGTCTTTTACACCACACAATATGTGGCATATTTCATAGCAACCCAAACAGACTGAGGTACTCAGTATGCCAAATTCAGGTTTCAAGAAAGAGGAATATTATCTTTTGTCAAATATATGAGAAGTCGTGGAGAGATGTGATTACACAGAGTTTCAGGAGCTATGAAACACAGTCCATCCATTGCTAAGAGGGAGGCTACATTAAAGAGTTGGATGAAGGGCCGGGGATTTAGTTCAGTGGCTTAAGCGCCTGCCTGGCAAGTGCAAGGTCATGAGTTCGATCCCCGGTACCAAAAAAAAAAAAAAAAAAGAGTTGGATGAAATAAAAAGCACAGATTATTTCTAGCTATTAGGACAGAGGAAGCCTGTCTGCACCTGAATAGAATGAGATTATTGACAAGCAATGGTAAGTAATTATTAGGGTTTATTTCAGGCATTAGAAGAAAATAAAGAACAACAGCCAAGTACCAAATCTTTTTTAAAAATAATGAAGATACTTAGTGAGAAAAATAATTTAAGAAATTAAAATCAATAGTTAAAGAGCTAATTGAGACTTAGTTTAAAACTGAGAAAGTGTGAGTCAGACCCTTTTACTTATATGATTTTATTTCGTATCTTGTAGACAGAATATGCTTTAAATATACAAATACAGAAAACCTCTCTATTCAAGTAAATTGATCGTAAAAGTCCCTCTTCAAGGTATACTATGGATACTACAAAATTATACTTATTTCTACAGTATTTTGTCCATTTTAAAAATGAGATTATTGACTTCCTTGAAGTCTTCCACCAAGTATAGAGTATATTAACTCCATATAAAATATTTATAATAAGAATCCAATCATCCTCAAACATATGCTAATTTTTAACCTTATTGGCTAGGGTTTGCAAAAAAAATATTCTCTCAAAATTAACCACTCAAGCTAAATTCTAATATGATAATAATTAACAATGAGATTAAATCAATTCGTTCACTGTTCATATATTTTAATTTTTTTAAAGATATGTGGCTAACTTAGAACATTTGTTTCTCAACATTATTTGTGAAACAACCCTTTTTCCTTGCAATCAATCGTACTGTCAAGGGGCACTGTTGAAATCGTATGTATTATTATATCACAAACATATAGTGAATATGGAAGTTATCATTTTGGTCCATATAAGAAGAAAAAAAAACCCTGAAAACACTAAAAATTGGTAACTTTTTCTTGGACCTATCAGAGAGTTGAAGTTATAGAAAATGCTACCTACAGAAGTAGGTAAACAAAACAGTAGTTAGGGTAGGTTAACCTCAACGCCATGTAGAGGGCAGATGTACTCCAGCAGAAACACTAACAGGTAACCGTGAGTAATTTGGGGAGCTACATAGTGAAAAACTCCTCGACCCTACAGATAGAGAAGAGTTAAATATTACCATCTACATGCCCCAGCAGATTGTCAGGGCCAAAAGTCAAGTAAAATCACCTTATGTCTATGGGGGACAAAGAGCAAAATGACTATCTTGAACATCTGGAAAGTTCCTGTGTTGGTTATCATTGTGCAGAGCCACAGAATCAATAGATTACTGTGTGTATACACACTTGTGCACTCATGGACACTTCTTTATGTACTCACTTATCCATACACACACATATCCATTCACTGAGTTACAAATTTTAGATTTATTATAAGGGATTGGATCATGTGTTATGGAGGCTTTGGAAGCATTAATCTACAAGGGTAGATTAATCACAAACTTGATACCAAGGAAAAGATAATGATATAGCTCCAGACAAAAGGCCAGTGGGTGGAGACCCACAAAAGCCAATGGTCCAGAAGGCAGTAGGCTGTAGAGTTCACTCCTGTCCAGATGTTGTATCATCTGTCATATTAAAAAACCCAAACAATAAGACTCATTAGTAACAAATATACCTAAGGCCCAGATGTTGGTTTCCAATACCATATTGCAATAAAAGGAAGCTGGGATCCTTGGAGAAATGGCTGAGTTCAAGGAATGGGGCAGCACCTTTGTAATAAGGGTCTGGAACAGCTTGTAGTAATAAAAAATTAGAAAATCCTCCAAAAAGGAGCAGAATAAAGCAAAAGAAAATAAAACCCCATAATGATTGGTTTATAATCAGGGGACACAAGAGCAAAGTGAAGGAACTTGCAATGACTAATGCTAGAGACATTTAAGCAA
>PVJX010051148.1:0-10412 GCA_004027295.1 Dolichotis patagonum | reverse complement strand
TGCCTGTCACAACTTCGAGTAGCTCTATTTCTAATGATCTTTAATTTGCATCCCTCCTGTCTTTCCATTTCCAAGTTGGCCAGCAGCCTGGAGCAAGGCATGGAATCCAGGACAGTAGCATATATGTTAATTAGCTCTTCACTTCCTGGCTTTGTTTAGCAGAAATGTTGATTTGGGGGACCGGGGTTTTGTCTATTTCACTGGAACAAGCCTTGATCAAGCAGCTACTCTTGCCTTAGTGTCTGTGTTTCAGGCCTTCACTGGGGATACAGGAAGGAGTGAGGTTTTGTGTGTTTTTCTCTTTTTGCCATTAAGCACCTTGCACCTTCAAAGGGAACAGGCCTGGGTGTTCTCAGTGTTGGGTAGCAGAGTAGGAAGAATGTGCCTCCACCAGGCAGCCTGGGGAGGAGTTCCAGCTCTGCCACTTACACCCTTGGTACACTTAATTACACTTGGTTACACTTAATTAACCTCCTTCTGCCTCAGTATTACTATATGTAAAATAGAGATAATCTTAGCACCTGCTGAAAGATTCTTATGAGGCTTAAATGAGTTAATATAGAAGAATGTTTAGAAAAGTGCTTGGCTCCTGGTGAATAAGTTAATGTCATTTAACCTGATGGGATAAGTACTATGACTCAGTACTTTGGGTTTGGTTCAGTTGTAGCAGTCTGGGAAGTTTGGGAGATGGGTCTGGTACAGTAACAGTACAGTTCCCTTTGCCTGGTGGTCCCAGAAGGTTCAGTGGACAAGATAATAACTGTGCTGTGTTAGAGGGTGAGACTAATAAGACAGGGCGTCCCAACCGTGAAAACCACAGAGAAAGGGAATGGAATTTAGAAACAGCCATCTCCTCGGAGCCTGACAAAGTTGAACTGGTGTCAGAGAGAGATGAAGCTGCAGTCATTGGTAAGGTCTGGGTCACAGAGTCTTGACCTTCTCTTGAGGACACCAGGGCCCTATTGAAAGATTGAGCATGAATTGATGGATAGTTAAATTTGGTGTCTGGATCCACCATGAAAGCAGTTTGCCACCTTGTTCTATAGAGTGAAATTGGAGCTAGCAGGAAGAGTTAGAGGCAAGTTTTGGAATTTTTATGATTAGACCTTCTACCCAGTGGGGCAGTATTTCAGCAGGGCCATGCATATTTGTTGAAAATAAAGACCTAGACTTTTGATTCCAGGGTTAATTGTGGTAGACATTAGTGCTGTTTGGCAAGTAACCTAGTTCTCCTCCACTTTTGGGCCTATAGATAAACAAATGGTGGGATTGTGAGTGGGGTTTGTGACTAAGTCTGGCCCGGAGGTTAAAAGGAAAAGTGACTTGTTTTGGAGTCAGATTGTTTAGTTGCTGATGAAAGATCCTAGACCTTGTTCATTTTTCTTGGTCACAGTCACCAATGTCATTCTAGATGGAGTCCTCTCCAGTAGCCGGGCCCTCCAATGTGAACAGCTGGGCACCAGTGCTCACAGCTGGCTCTTGATTAACACGGAGAACTCATGAGAAAGCAACTCTTGCAGTTTTAAGACAGGGCTCAGCAAACTTTTTCTATAAAGGGTGATATATATAGCATTTTAGATGTCCCATGTATGGATGATTTGGTGTCTGTCACAACTCCTCAACTCTGTCCTTGGAATGAGAAAGCAGCTATAGAAAACATATGAACAGAGGGTGTGGCTCTGTGCCAATAAACTTTTGTTTACGAAGGCAGGTAGCAGGCTACACTTGGCTAGCAGGCTGCATTTGGCCTGCAGTCTTACCACTACTTTAGGCACCGAGGTTTGGTGGCTGTTACAGCATGATTGTTATCCTTGACTGACCATCTGCTCAACTTCCTTTTTTTCTTAAAGGAAGGGGTCTTCTGCATGCTAGTTGGTGGTTATAATAAACATATATACTATACAACCAGACTTCAGTGATTTCCATCATTTCAACTTCCTTTTATGCCTCAATAGGCAACTCCCATTGTTCATGGACTTCATATAAATGAGGATGGAGCAGTTACTCATTCGAATCTTTTTTATTTCAGTTTATTATGAGATTTACCTATGGGGTACGTATCAGAAATCTCTTCCATTGTACAAATACATACTAATCTATTCATCTATTTTCGTGTTGATGGCAATTTCCATTGTTTATAGTTTTTGGTTATTATGGATGAATCTACTGTGATTGCTGGTGTGTAACTTTTGTGTAAACCTAGGTTTTTATTTCTCTGGGATAAATACTTATAAATGCAATTGCCAGGTTATGGAATGGATGTAAGTTTAGATTTATGGTAACTGACAAATAACTTTCTAGTGTTATTGTGCATTTACATCTCACTAGAAATGTTTGAGAGTTGCAGTTACTGTACATGCTCACCAATGTTTCCTGTTGACAGTTTTCCAAGATATATATATATATTTTTTTCCAGTAAATATGAAGTAGTATCACATTGCAGTTTTAATCTGTATTTTTCTGATGACTACTGATGCTGACCACCTTTCCATGAGTTTATGGAACATTTGTATAGCATCCTTAGTGAATGGACTATTGAAGCATTTTGGCTGTTCAAAGAATTGAGTCATTTGTTTGTCAATGGCTTTTGGTTACAAGTTCTCTGTCAGATATCTATATATTTGCACCTGTACCTATGTTTACTTCAAATATTCCTTTCAGTCTTTAATTTCTTTAGTGGTACTCTTTTGACTAATGGAATGTTTTACTTTAGTAAGTGCTAATCTCTCTGTCTCTGTTTCTCTGCAGTACTGAAGGTAGACCCCAGGATCTTTGCACTGATCTCCATCCCAGCCCTTTTTATTTTGAAATAGGCACTTGCTAAAATGCTGTTTTTCAGACAGAACTTGATCTATGGTCTCCCTCTTTCAACTTTCCAGAGTGCTGGAATTATACATGTGTGCCAGGAGGCCTGGCCAGTGCTTTCCATGTTCCAAGAAATGTTAAACTTCCTTGAGTTTGCGAGATAGTCTGTTTTCTGTTAGAATATTTAGAATTTTGACTTTCATATTTAGGTCTTTGATATATGTTGAACAAATTTGCATATAGGTGAGTTGAGAATAGATTCATTGTTTTTCCATACATTTATCTATTTGCTCCATTTATTCAACTATTGTCTCCCCACTGAAATATTTTGGAAACTTTATCATAAAATGATTAGTCAGCCCAGCAACCTGCAGTCGTCCAGGAACCCTCGGTGAGGCCTGCAGGGACTTGGAGTCCACAGTCATTTGGTGACTCTTGATAAGGACTATAGGGACAGGGAGTCTGCATTCAGCAACTAGCCCCCAACCTGGGAACCATCTCTGAGGCCCATGGGGACTAGGAGTCGATGCCAAGTGACCCGGTCATCTGGAAACTCTCATTGAAACCCAGAGGGACTGAGAAGCTGTGCCTGGTGACCTGCAGTCATCTGGGAACCCTCAGTGAGGCCTGCAAGGATTGGGGGTCCACCCCCAGTGACCTTCCCACACCTTGGAACCATCTCTGAGGCCTACAGGGACCAGCTATCTGTGACCAGAGACTGAGGCCCACTTCTGGACAGGCCATCAGTGCAGGAAGCAACTAGGACTTGGCATCTAGCTGATTCACAGAAACACAGGAACCTGCCAAAACGAAAGAACAAAATGCAATCTCAAACTTCCAGCCCATCCAGATCAAGTCCAGGATACACAGACATAGATTAAATTGGAAATCACAAACCTGAAATTTCTGAAATGATAGCAATGAAAGCAAAGAAATAACTACAGGAAACTATAAAGGAAATCAGATCAGAAATAATCTCTCAGGTAAACAGAAATGATAAACAATGAAAAAATTGGTGCATATATCCAAAGAAGACCTAGGTTAAAAAAAATATGGGACATAGGAAAGTCATGAAAATCTTGAGTGAACAATACAGGACACAATTACAATACATGAAACAGATTCAAAGAGGTATCCAGGATATCAAAAATTCTATTGAGGGCTGGAGATTTAGCTCAGTGGCATAAATGCCTACCTGGCAAGTGCAAGGTTGTGAGTTTGATCCCTGGTACAAAAAAAAAATTCCACTGAAAGCTGGCAAAACCACATGAGTGAAATTTAAGACAGACTCTCAGACCTTGAAGACAGGATTGCAGCTAGTGGTCATGAAAGGAAAGCTCTCTTAAAAATAACAAGGAATCAGGAAATAACAATTTAACAGGTACAAGATGATGCAGAGAAACAATATAGGTCTGATAGGTGTCAACAAAAAAGGAGGCAACATAAATGATATAAAAAGACTATTTGCAGAAGTTATAGCAGAAAATTTCCCAAACATGGGAAAAGAACCTGACATATACATAAATAAGTCATAAGAAACTCCAATTAGCCATAATCAAAATAAATTTACACCTTAACATATAATAATCAAGATCCCAGAAATTCATCATAAGGACAGAATATTAAAAGCCACTAGAGAAAAAAAACAGATCATCTATAAAGAAAAGCCTATCAGAATCATGGCAGACTTCTCCACAAAAACTATCAAGTCAAGAAGAACATGAAGTGAAAAGAAAAGAACTTCCAGCCCAGATTGATGTAGACTGCACAACTATCTTTCAAAATCAGTGGAGAAATAGGATACTTCCATGACAAAGAACAACTGAAGAACTTCATGACCACCCAACCAACCCTACAAAGTATAATGGAAGATATTCTAGAAAGAGGTAAAAATGACCACAATTCAAAGATCAACAGCAGAAAGTAAATCACAAGTAGGACAAGCAATTCAACAGAGGAGAAAAGTAGGAAACCAACAGCAGAAAGATAAAATGGCAAAGATAAGTCATACATATCAGTTGTAACCATCAATATAAACAGCCTCAATTCACCAATCAAAAGAAACATACTAGGAGAGTGGATCAAGAAACAAAATCCAACAATATGCTGCATACAAGAAACACATTTAATTCAAAAGCAGATTCATAGATTGAAAGTCAAAAGATGGAAAACAATTCTCCATGTGAAAAAAACCCAGAAAAAAGCAGAGGTAGCTGTTCTGTTTTTAGACAATGTAAACTTCAAGTCAAGAATGATCAAAAGAGTTAAAGAAGGTCACTACACATTTGTTAGGAGAAAACTTCAAGAGGAAGGGATAACAATCATAAATATATATGCACCAACTATGGGAGCACCCAACTATGTTAGATAAATACTAATACACGTGAAGTAAGCAATAATACAGTTATAATGGTGGATCTTAACACCCCATTGTCACAAGGAGACAGATCAACTATACAAAAAATCAGCAAAGAAATAACTGAATCAAATTTGTGAATAAATGGACTTAGTAGATGTATATAGATTGTTCCATCCAACAGCATCAGAATACACATTCTTCTGTGCTGTACATGGGATGTTCTCTAAAATAGACCATACACTAGCCCATAGAACATGCTTAAGTAAGTGCAAAAGAATTGAAATTATCTCATGTAGATTATCTGACTATAGTGCAATGAAATTGAAAATTAATGACAAAAGAAACCACAAAG
Source organism: Dolichotis patagonum (assembly GCA_004027295.1). Classification (NCBI taxonomy): domain Eukaryota; kingdom Metazoa; phylum Chordata; class Mammalia; order Rodentia; family Caviidae; genus Dolichotis; species Dolichotis patagonum. The sequence continues at coordinate 4,896 of PVJX010051148.1, read as the reverse complement.
CTCAATAAACTCATGGAATTTAAACAACACCCTACTGAACAACCAATGGATCACAGAGGATATTAGAGTATAAATAACAATATATACAATAAAATGAAAATGCAAATACAACTTACCAGAACCTGTGGGATGCAATGAAAACAGTTCTTAGAGGGAAATTTATAATAGTGAATTCTCACATCAAGAAAACAGAAAGAGCACAAATAAATAACCTAATAATGCACCTCAAACTTCTAGATGAGGAAGAAGAAGTCAAGGCCAAAGCCCAAAGAAGGGTGGAAATTATAAAGATTAGTGCTGAAATTAATGCACTTGAGACTAAGAAAACAATACAAAGAATTAATGAATTGAGAGTTTGTTCTTTTAAAGAATAAATAAAATTAATAAACCCTTATGCAACCTTATCAAAAAAGGAAAGAAAAAGCTCAAATTCATGCAATAAGTATTGAAAAGGGTGAAATCATTGTAGATCCTGTGGAAATGCAGATACTTTGAAAACCTATAGTCTCATAGAATTGAAAACACAGAAGAAATGTACAGATTCCTAGAAACATATGAACTACCAAAGCTGGATCAAGAAGATATAAAACTTCTGAATAATCCAGTATCAGTTAATGATATTGAAAATGTAATTAAAAACTTACCAACAACAAAAAAAGCCCAGGTCATGATGTATTCACAGTTGAATTCTACAAGAAATTCAGAGGTGATTAATACCAATACTCATCAAACTCTTTCATGAAATTGAAAAGGAAGCAATTCTCCCTAATTCATTATGGGAGGCAAATATTACCCTCTTACCAAAACCAGAGAAAAACCAAAGCAAAAAAAAGAACTACAGGCCAATCTCTCTAATGAACATAAATGCAAAAATCCTCAATAAAATACTAGCAAACAGAGTGCAGCAAATCATCAAGGAGATTATTCACCATGACTAAGTGGGATTCATCCCAGGAATGCATCCCAGGATGGTTCAACATATTCAAATCCATAAATGTAATACACTGTATCAACAGAGCAAAAGATGAAAATCACATAACCATCTCAATAGATGCAGAAAAAACTTTTGATAAAGTCCAACACTCACTCATGGTAAAAACTCTAGAGAAAATTAAAATAGATGGTCTTTACCTCAATCTGATAAATGCCATCTATGACAAACCAATAACCAATATTATATTAAATGGTCAAAAACTGAAAGCTTTCAGTTGAAAATCAGGAGCAAGACAAGGTTATCCACTATCACCACTCCTATTCAATATAATTCTTGAAACATTAACCAGAGCCGTTAGACAAGAGATAAAAAAATGAAAGGGATAAAGATAAAAAATAAAGAAGTTAAATCACAGGTGACATGATACTCTATATAGAAGACCCTAAAAATCCACCAACAGGCTTCTAGACTTTATAAACAAATTTATTAGCATATCTGGGTACAAAGTCAATGCTAAAAAGTCAATAGCATTCCTGTACACAAACAAGAAACACACTGAGAGAGAAATTAGAGGAAGCATACAATTTGTAATAACATAAAAAATGAAATACTTACGAATCATTCTAACAAAGGAAGTAAAAGATTTATACATTGGAAATTACAGTACTCTGAAAAAAAATTGAAGAGGAATTCAGAACATGGGCAGATATTCCTTGCTCATGGATAGGAAGAACCAACATTGTGAAAATGGCCATACTCCCAAAACTGTTATACAAATTTAATGCAATCCTGATCAAAACACCATTAGCATACTCCACAGATCTAGAGAAAACATCCCTAAAATTCATATGAAATCATAGGAGACATAAAATAGCAAAGGCAATCCTGGGCAACAAAAGCAAGGCAGGAGGCATCAAAATCCCAGACTCAAAATTATACTACAAAGCTGCTATAATAAAATCAGCATGGTACTGGCAAAAAAGAGACCTAAGGAACAGTGGAACAGAACAGAAGATACAGACACAGCTACAAACACACTCAGCCACCTTATCTTTGACAAAGGGGCCAAACATGTTCACTGGAAGAAAAACAGCCTTCTTAATAAGTGGCATTGGAAAAATTGGTTATCTCCATACTGAAGACTGCAGCTAGACCCATGTCTATCACCATGCACTAAACTAAAGTCAAAATGTATCAAAGATCTAAATATTAAGACAGAAACACTAAATATACTGGAAGACTAAGTAAGTAAAAATCTTTAAGACATAGGGGTAGGCAAAGAGTTCATGACCCCAAACCAAACTGCACAAGAAGTACTTTAAAGGATCAACAACTGGGATCTTGTCTTATTAAAAAGCTTTTGCATGTTGAAAGAAATCACCCACAGAGTGAAATGAAAACCCACAGATTGGGGAAAGATTTTTGCCAACTGTCCCTCACACAAAAGACTTTTATAAATAACATAAAGAATTTAAAAAATCAGGCCCCCAAATTTAAGGGCCTAATCCAAAAATGGATGTCTGAGATGAATACACAGTTGTCAGAGGAAGAAAGACAAATGAAAAATAAATACGTGGAAAAAACCTTCAACATCATTGGTCATTCAAGAAATGCAAATTAAAACAACACTGAGATATCATCTCCAAAAAAATGGCTAACATAAAGAAATTAACCAATAACAAATGCTGGCAGGTCTGTGGGGAAAAAAGGAAGTCTTCTCCATTGTTGGTCTGAGCATAGACTGGTGCAACCACTGTGGAAATCAGAGCAGAGATTCCTCAAAAAAGTAGGATTAGAGGTTCCATTCAACCTACCTATTTCCCTTCTGGGTATTTTCTCAGAAGAATTGAAAACATCATACTGCAATGATGTATGTGCTCCCATGTTTATAGCTGCACACTTTGTAATAGCCAGATCCTGGAAACAACCCAAATGCCCAACAACTGAGGAATGAATAAAAAAGCTGGGGTATTTTTAATACAATGAAATACTACTCAGCCATAAAGAATGATAGACTCAAGGTTTTTATAGGTAAATGGATGCAGCTAGAAACCATACTCATAAGTGAAATAAATCAGATTTGCATGTGTAAACACCATATTGTCTCACTAGTGTAAGAAACTGAAAGAGTAAATAAGATCAAAAAGTTACAATAGATATAGTAAAGGAGAACTTACATTGTTTGATCAGTTTTGCATGCCTGTGTCTGGTAAACTGAGTAACTATTTTGAAGATAACAATAAGTAATATAACAACCATTGTTAAATTCCTATCATCTTGTTTCAAAATCCCGTATTGCTATTGTTTGTTGTTGTTGTTGTCGTCATTTTGCTTTTGTTGTTTTTTGATTGTTTGCTTCTTGATTTTTTTCTGTTTTTTTCTCTTTAAAATAAAAAAAGTCAATTTTTTGATTATTTATTCTATTTTATTGGTCTGTTTTTCTACCCAATACCAATACAATCTTGTCTGAATTACTGTAAGCTTTAGTATAAGTATTGAAGCAAAGCAAATTAAAATCTCAAAATTTGAACTAATTTTTAGTAGTATTTTTTTGCCTTTTTTAGTTTCTTTGTTTTTTCTAAATAATTGAGAATCGATATGTATTTTTGTTTAAAAAACAGCCCCTGTAGTTTCTCTCTCACTCTTACTTTTACTCTGGCACGGGGTGTGTATGTGTGTGTGTGTGTGTGTGTGTGTGTGTTGGGATGTGAGACTCTAAACACAAAACCTTTCTACTAAGCTATATCTCCATCCCCTTTTTATTTCTTGAAACAGTCTTGCTAAATTGTACAGGCTGGGTTTGAACTGGGGATCCTTCTACATCAGCTTTCCAGAATGCTGCAGTTAACAACTGTGCACCCCCACACTTGACTACCAGTGGAGTTTTCATTTTGAAGCAAATTGATACCTTAATAATATTAAGTTTTATATTTCATGAAGTACTTTGTTTTCAGATGTTTTATAGTTTTTAGTAGAGGTCTTATACATCTTTTGTTAATTTTTTAAATGATTTATGTTTTAAATGCCATAACAGTAATTGTAAAAAATCTTATAGTTCTTTGCTTCTAGTATATAGAAATATGATTGATTTTTGTGTATTAATGGTTTCCAAGCTGGGCATGGTGGTGTACATCTGTAGTCCCAACACTTGGGAGGCTGAGGCAGGAGGATCATTATGAGTTCAAGGCCACCCTGGACTACACAGTGAGACCCTGTCTCAAATACACAAAACCAAACCAAACTAAAAACAGAACAGTTTCCAGCAACCTTGTTAAATTCATTTAGTATTTATTTTTAATTTATAAGGAAGTTCTGGATAACCAGTCATGTTGTCTAGGAATACAAACAGTTTACTTTTTACTTTTCAATTTTATGTCTTCAGGCTCTTGCCTCACTGGTGTGGCAGCACGGTGAGGAATAGATGTTGTAAGAAAATACACAACTTCCTTGTTTTCAATCTTAGAAGGAAAACCTTCAATATTTTACCATACTTCTTACATGCTCTTTACCGGATTGAGGGAGTTCCCTTCTATTGCTAGTTTATCATGAAAGAATGTTGAATTTGTCTGATGGTTTCCTTGCTTCTACTGGTCATACAAATCTTTATCTGTTAATACAGTGAATGCAATGCTGATTTCTCAAAGGTTAAACTCACTTTGTATCTTAGTTACTTTCTCCTTGGTGAGACACGGTATCTGACATCCACAGCTCTAAGGAGGAAAGATTTATTTTGGTTCACAGTTTGTAGAGGTTTCATTCCATAGTTCTCTGGCTCCAAGGCAAGTAGATGGGTATGGCACAGGAGAATTGCTCATGGCATGGCAGGCAGGAAAGCAGAGAGAGTTCAAGGGAGGAGGAGGAGGGAGATGGACCCTTCCAGACCAGGACCCCAGTGACCCACCTCCTCCCACCAGGCTCCACCTCCCAACATCACAGCTATAAACTTGTCAGTGCACTAATCT
>PVJX010051147.1:0-10403 GCA_004027295.1 Dolichotis patagonum | reverse complement strand
TCAACATATGTAATTCAATAAATGTAATACACCATATCAATAGAGCCAAAAATAAGAATCACATGATCATTTTCATAGATGCAGGAAAAGCTTTTGATAAGGTCCAACACTTATTTATGATAAAAACCTTACAGAAAATTGGAATAAATGGTCTTTCCCTCAATATGATAAAGGCCATCTATGACAAACCAATTGCCAGCATCATATTAAATGGCCAAAAACTAAAAACCTTTACCCTAAAATCAGGAACAAGATAAGGATGTCCATTATCACCACTCCTATTCAATATAATGCTGGAATACTAGCCAGAATTAGACAAGAAAGAGAAATAAAAGGAGTAAGGATAGGAAAAGAAGAAGTTACGTGATACTCTACATAGAAGACCCCCAAAACTCCATTGAAAGACTACTAGATATAATAAATTCAGTAAGATAGATGGATACAAAGTCAACACTCAAAAATCAATAGCATTCTTATATACAAACAACAAACTCATTGAGAGAGAAATAAGAGAAGCCACACCCTTCACAATAGCATCCAAAAAAATGAAATACTTAGGAATCAATCTAACAAAAGAAGTAAAAGATCTATTCAGGGAAAATTATAATACCCTGAAAAAGAAATCAAAGAAAACCTCAGAAAATGGGAAGACATCCCTTGTTCATGGATAGGAAAAACAAACCTTGTGAAAATGGCCTTTCCCCTAAAATTGTTATACAGATTTAATGCAATCCCAATCAAAATACCACTAGCATGCCTCTCAGATCTAGAGAAATCACTCCTAAAATTCATCTTGAACCAGAAGAGACCTAGAATAGCAAAAGCAATTCTAACCAACAATGGCAAGGCAGGAGGCATCACAATCTCTGATTAGAAGCTATACTACAAAGCTACTATAATAATATCAGCATGGTACTAGAATAAAAACAGACCTGAAGAACAATGGAATAGATTAGAAGATACAACTTCAGCTTCAAACACACTCAACCACCTTATCTTTGATAAAGGGGCCAAACATGTTCACTGGAAGAAAGATAGTTGCTTTAATAAGTGTTGCTGGAAAAATTGGCTTTCCATATACTGAAAACTAAAACTAGACCCATGCCTATCACCATGTACTAAACAAAGCCTCAAAGTATCAAAGATCTAAATATTAAAACAGAAACACTAAATCTGTTGTAAGACAAAGTAGGTAGAATTCTTGAAGACATAGGGGTAGGTAGAGAATTCATGAACAGGAATCAAACCGCATGGGAAATACTTCCCAGAATCAATAACTAGGATCATGTCTTACTAAAGAATTTTTGCATGTTGAAAAAAATTTCCAGCATAGTGAAAAGAAAACCCACAGATTGGGACAAAATCTTAGTCAACTGTCTCTCAGACAAAGGACTGCTGTCTAGAACTTATAAAGAATTTTAAAAAATAAGACCCCTGAAATTCAAAGACCCAATCTAAAAATGAGTATCTGAGATGAATACAGGGTCCTCAGATGAAGAAACACAAATGGCAAATAAATACATGAAAAAAAATGTTCAGCATCATTAGTCATTAGAGAAATGCAAATTAAAACCACACTGAGATTCCATCTCACTCCAGAAAGAATGGCCAGGATAAAGAAAACTACCAACAACAAATGCCAAGTGGGCTGCGAGGAAAAAGGAACTCTTCTGTACTGTTGGTGGAAGTGCAGACTGGTGCAACCAGAGGTCAGTTTGGAGGTTCCTCAAAAAGCTGGGATTGGAGATCCCATTTGACCCAGCTATTCCATTTCTGGGCATATTCCCAGAAGAATTTAAACCATATCACAGTGATATATGTGCATCCATGGTTATAGTATTATAATTTGTAGTAGCCAGATTTTGGAAACAACCTAAATGCCCATAAACTGAGGAATGGATAAAAAAGATGTGGTATTTCTAAACAATGGAGTACTACTCAGCTGTAAAGAATGATCACATTGAGGTATTTATAAGTAAATGGATGCAACTTGAGACCATACTCATAAGCGAAATAAGTAACTCACATGTGTAAATATCGTATAGTCTCCTTATTGTAAGAAATGGTAAGAGTACATAAGATACAAAATCCTCAATAAATACAGTGAAAGGATAAGAATCTGTTCGAAGGAGAAAATAATATGTCAGGGAAAATGAGGAAAAAGAAAAAGGAAGGGAAAAGAAAAATATCTAAAATTATAAAAGCACACTTATGGTAGATAAGATGATTGTGCTGCAAATTCCATAAATTCTTGGAATAAAACAGTTAACATTCATAGGATTTAAACAGTTGTGCATGTTAGTGTCTGGTGATCTGAGGAACTCTTGAAGATCATTATGTAAAATAACTAGTTATGCTCCTACCACCTTGTTTTGAAGACCTATACTGTCAGTGTTTTGGGCTCTTTGCTATTGTTGTCTTTTTTGTTTTGTGTTTTCCCAGTAATTTATTTTATTGTGTTTCATTTTTCCCTCTAATACAGAAAGGATAGGTATACATGTAGAGGCTTATACACGCATAGTACTTCTCCTATACAGTTTGTGAGAATAGATTATATAATGCATGGCGAAATGAGCAGCTACTTTGAAGAAAAAGAGACATTATGTTATCCATTGCTGATTCTGTATCATAATGCTATGAAATCCAGTAATGCTATTATTCTTTGTTCAGAGTGATTTTAGTCTGTTTTGCATTGTTTAATTTCAACATACATGAAGGTATGGACAGCTGTTTTAAAGAGAATGAGAGACAGTATGCAGCCATTGTTGATTTTCCTGTTGTCTTGTTTTGAAGGCCTGTAATGCCTTCATCACTCTGTTCTTATCAGTTTAATACTATTTTTTTGCATGAATTCTTTATGTGGGAATATATGGACAACTATTTAGAAGAAAACAAGAGACATTATAGTAGCCAGTGATGATCAAAAAAATTTACTTATTGGGCTGGGGATTTAGCTCAGCGGCATAAAGCACCTGCTTGGCAAGCGTGAGGTCGTGAGTTCGATCCCCAGTACAAAAAAAAAAAAATTTACTTATTAATACATGTTTGCAGTTCATGCATTTTACAATTATCTTGGGGAGTGGGTACATGTACATACTACAGTATGTTTCTGTTTTAATCCTCTTCTTTCCCCCCTCCTTTTCCCCTTTCATTCTCATTAATAGTATTACTCTTAGTTCATGTTTATGGTATATAATGGCCACACTCACTGAGGTTATTAGGGTCCTGTACATGATGTATCTTCGTCTATTTCCCCATCCTTTTCCCCTCACCCCTGAGATCAACTATTTTACATCCTGTTCTATTTGTCTTTCTGTGCTTGGCTTATTTTAGTTTAACATTACTGTGTGTCCTCAGGGTTTATCCATGTTATAAATGATGGCATTTCCTTCCTTTTATTTATTTATTTAGTTTTTTATTAGTATGTGCTTGTGATACATAATAATTACATTCATCTTGGGGAACTGAGGCGTATATACGTATCTCACATCTTAATCATTCTCCCTCCTTTCCTCCCTACCTTCCCAACCCCCTCAACAAGCTCTCCTCCTTTTAAAACCCTGAATAGTATTTTACTTTGTGCGTGTGCATGTGTGTGCATGTATGTATCCTGCATCTCTTTATCATTCACCTGCTGGTTTAGATTGATTCTATAATGTGGCTATTGTGAGGAATGCTGCATGAACAGGAGAGGACAGAGGTCTCTCTGATACAGTGGTTTTATTTCTTCTGGGTACATATCCACTAACACCATTGCTCATTCATATAATAGTTCTGTTTTAAGTTTTCTGAGAATCCTCCATGCTGTTTTCCATACTGATTTATAACTATATCTGTTATACAAGATTCCCTTTTCTTCACATCCTCAGTGAAACATCTAGTGTTTTCTTAATAATAGCCATGCTAACAGGTGTGAGGCAATAGCTCATTATGGTTTTAATTTTCACTGATTAGTGACATTGAGTAATTTCTTTATATATCTGTTAGCAATATGGGAAATTTCTATTTATGTCCTTTTCCTGTTTTTTAAAATAAAGGTATTTATTGTTCTTTAATTGAGTCCTTCTGTATTTTAAATATTTGTCATTTGTCAGATATATGGTTTGCAAATATTTTCTTCTATTCCATAGGCCATCCTATTGATTGAGTGATTGTCCCTTTGCTGTGCAGGTGCTTTTTAGTTAGGTGTAATCCTGTTTGTCTATTTTTGCTTTTGTTGCCTATGCTTTTAGGTTCATTATAAAATAGTGCTTAGGCCATGTCACAGAGTGTTCCCTCTATACAGGCTTTCTTGTATTTCACAGCTCCAGGTCATATGTTCACATCTGTGGTCCTTTTTGACTTGACTTTTTTTATGGTGTGAGACAAGGATATAATTCTGGCCTGCATCTGACTGTCTGGTTTTGCCAGCATTATTTATTGAAAGGACTGTCATTTCTCCATTGTGTGTTCTTAACACTTGGGTTGAAATCTAATTGATTCATAGGCAGTTTCTTGGCTCCATATTATTTGTTTGGTCTGTGTGCCTGTTTTTATGCCAGTGCCAAGCTACTTTGATTATTATATAGTTTTAGAAGATTTTGAAGTCAGATATGATGATCCATTTTGTTTTTGCTCATGACTGTTTTGCCCATATGGAATCTTTTGTAGTTTCATATGAATTTTAGGATTGTTTTTGTGTTTCTGTGAAAATAGTCCTTGGATTCCCATAAAGACTGCATTTTACTTGGACATCATTTTGGGTAGTACAGACATTTTAACAATATTCTTCTGACCCATAAACACAGGATGTATGCATCCTTGTATGCTGTTACAGCAAGCTACCTGAAGCTAAGTGACTTATAAAGAATAGAGGTTTATTTATCTCACAATTTTGGAGGCCAAAAGTCGACAATTTAATGGCCCATCTGTTCAGCCTCTTGGATGCATTACAACATGGCAAAAAAATGAACAGAGAACCCAGCCAAGTGTATGGAGTGATCTCACTTCATGACCACTCACTCTTGCTGGAACTAGGCAGGATTCCTCAAGAACTACAGTAAACCTCTGTAGAAGGAGGCAACCTCACTGACCCACCTCTTAAATGTCTCAACTCTTAACATTTTATCACTTCTCCATGTTGCCAATGAAGAACCAGATTTTGAGTACATAAAGTCTTGGGGGTGGGGAGGCACACCCTGTTCAGACTATTATGGGATGTTTTTCCATTTATCTGTGTCTTTTTAAATTTTTTTTATCAATGTTTTATTGTGGTCAGTGTACAGGTTTTTCGCTTCTTGGATTAAATTTATTCCTAAGTACTTTTGTAGCTTGTTGTGGGTGAGTCATTTTTGCAAGTTCTCTTCCAGATACTTTATTATTACCATATAGAAAATCTCCTTGTTTTTTTTTTCTTTTTTTGTAGGGTGATTTGTACTCTGTAACTTGACTACATTTGTTTATTCTGGAAGTGTTGTAGTGGAGTCATTAGGGTTTGTTTATATACAAGGTTACATTTGCAAATAGGGACAGTCTAACTTCTTCCTTTCCAAGTGGGACGATTTTTATTTTTCTCTTCTCTAATTGCAATGGCTGGGACTTAACGTACTATGTTGAACAGAAGTGGCAAGTTAGGCATCCTTATGTTATTCTTACAAGAAAATTTTCACTGTTGAGCAGGATTTCAGCTAGTTCCCTTTTCCCCCTTTTCATTCTTGATAATCTGAGTTCATGTTTATGGCATATAATGTCCACATTCAATGAGATTATTACAATGCTCTAGTTTCTCTTCAGACCCTACCAATGTTTTACCTTACTGAGGTTAATAGAATCTTGTACTTGACAAATGTCTCAATTTGTCCTTCTTTATCACTGAGTAGTATTCCATTATATATAAATACCACATTTTCTTTATTCAGTCATCTGTTGATGGGTATACAGGCTGTTTCCAGGGTTTTTCTATTATACATTGTGCAACTATGAACATTGGTATGTGTATAGTGTGGTACTGGTATGGCTATTGTATGATGTGTTAAGCTCTTTGGAAAAGATTTCTAGAAGCTGGATCATATGGAATTCCTATTTTAATTCTTTGAGGAAGCTCCATGCTGATTTCCACAATGGTTGTATTACTTTACATTCTCATTAATGATATAGATGGGTTTCTTTTTCACCACAGTCTCACCAGCATGTTATTTTTTGATTTCTTGATGATTGTCATTCTTTCTGGAGTAAGATGGAAGCTTAGTGTTGTTTTAATTTGCATCTAACTGTAGGCTTTTTTAATTATAAAAGGATATTAAGTTTTGACAAATGTTTTCCATGTGTTACTTTTTCTAGATACCATACTTTTTTATTTAATGTAATATATCACATGTATAGATTTGTATATGTTGAACTATCCTTTCATCTCTGAACTAAATCCTACTTGATATTGGTGAATGATCTTTTTAATGTGTTGCTAACTTTTGTTTAATATTTTGCTTTGTTTAGTATTTTGTTGAGGATTTTGGCATCTGTGTTTATCAAGAATATTGGCCTACAGTTTTATTTTCTTGCAGTATCCTTTTTTGGATCTTATCCTTGCAATTAGGATAATGCTTCTCTATGAACAACTAAATTTGAAAGTCTTTTTTATTCAACTTTTGGAAAAAGATTATGGATTGATGGTATTCTTAAAATGTTTGGTAGAATTTTAACAGGGAGGCATCAAGTGCTCAGGTTTTCTTTGATGGAAGAGTTTTTATTGCTGATTTAATCTTCTTTCTCATTGGTCTATTCAGATTCTCTCCTCATAAGTTAACATTAGAAGTTTTTTAAAATTTTATTTAAAGAGAAAAAAACCCCAAACAAACAAAACAGAATAAAGTGTAACAACAATACAGAATTCCAAACAAAAAAGGAAAAGAACAGCAGCAAAAAAAAAGAAAGAAAGAAAGAAAGAAAGAAAGAAAAAAACCACTAAGAAATCATTACTTGACAAATTACATACTGACATCTTGGAAATAGTTGTTCAAGTTACAAAATTAAAACATAAAAAGTAGACATTAAAATAGTGAGACTGTTAACAGTTCTGCTGCACAATCTGAAAAAAACAGTGATATAGTCATCCATCTTACATACTCAAACATACATGCAATTATATCAAACAGGTAAAATTAAACACAACAGAACAGAACAAAGCAGGTCACAAGAAAGCAATGTAAGAGACATAAATTTCAAAGCTAGACAATCAGAGATATTCACTCTCTATCTATCATATTGACTCTTTATTTCTTCCAAGTAGTTGTCCATATTGCCACGTAGAGGGAATTCACATGAAACAACATAGTATGGAACTGATCTGAACAGGACAAGGAAGGCGTTTCAGGTCTTCAAGACCAGACAATAGGGAAGCCAAGAATGGCTGTCATAGTGTCTCTCATTCTCTTCAAAACAACTGTCCATACCTTCATGTGTGTTGAAGTTAAACAAAACAAAACAAAATAGGCTAAAATCACTTTGAACAAAGAATGATAGTATTGCTGGATTTCACATCATGACATTACAGAATCAGCACTGGGTACTGTAGTGTCTCTTTTTCTTCAAAGCAGTTGTTCATTTCAACATGCATTCTATAGTTGGTTCTCATAAACTCTTTATAAGCTCTACACATGCATGAGTCTCTGCATGTATATCTATCCTTTCTGTATTAGAGGGAAAACAAAACAAAGCAAGATAAAACAATTCCTAGAAAAGCATGAAGCAAAAATCATATAAAACCACAATACAAGGTGATCTACAATGGTTGCCATGATGTCTCAGTAGTATATAACTACATTAATAAAAATGAAACATTGGAGATATTATAAGACTTCAAAAGCAGGCAATAATCAAACCAGAGTGGGTATCTTAGTGAATCTTGTCATCTTCAGTGTATTTGCCTATACTCTTAGACTTGATGCTATCAATCATAACAGATTTGAATAAAATCAGTCAATACAAAATAGCAATCTAACAAACCAGATGCAAATAAGATCAGTCATAATAAGACAGTATAAGTTATACAGGGCTTTAGATTAAATTGATAGGAAATTAAGGATGACTTCCATATGTCCTCTTATTTTTGGGATAGCTGACAATGTCCTCAAGTCTAGTGTAAGTAGACAAACTGGAACAGCACGTAATCCATCCAAGCAGAGTGATGAGAATAATGTAGATTTTTAAATCTTGTTATCCCATTAACAATATCCTCTGCCTTCCTTTTTTAGACAATTCCTCCCCTTTCACTCCCTTAGGGTGCACTGCTTATTTTGGGTCCCACTGCCTCCCTATATAGAGCATCTCAATGGATCCTATCTCCTGATCTACTCTGCCTGTGTTTCTCTCTGTTAGTATTTTGAGACCCTCTATACTAGAGATTATAGCCAATCTTCTCTGCCTCATTTCTGCTATTCTGTTTTACTGCCATTGGTAGTCTATTTTTCTCTTCCACTCCACTGTCTGCGCCATTCACTGAGGCCTCTCTGCCACTGTTCCTGAAATGCTCATATTCTTGTTCTCTCTCTCTCTAAAATGTCCTTCAGTATTTTTTGTAGGGTTGGATTGGTGGTCACAAATTCTCCCAGTTCCTCTTTGTCATGGAAGCATCTTGCTTCTCCATTAATTTCTAGAGACAGTTTTGCAGGATACATCAATCTGGGCTGGAGGTAGTTGTCCTTCGGGGCTTGAATTACTTCACTCCAAGCTCTTCTTGACCTGATGTCTGTGTCAAGAAGTCTGCCATGATTTTGATGGGTTTTCCTTTATAGGTGATCTGTTTCTTTTCTCTGATGGCTTTTAATATTCTTATATTGAATTTCTGGGATCTTGATTATTATGTGTCTGGGGGTAGCTCTGTTTTGGTTGTAGGTGGCTGGAGTTCTGTATGCTTCATACATCTGCATATCATTTCCTTTTTCTATGTTTGGGAAGTTTTCCTTAATGATTTCTGTGAATAGCCTTTGCAATTCTTCTGTATTGACTCTTGCTTCTTCATTCACATGCTTTATTCTTAAGTTATAGATCTCTTGTCATCCTCTAGCCTTTGTATGGTTACTGCCTGCTCCCTTGTTATTTTTAAGAGCTCTTCCCTTTTATGATCACACATTGCAAGCCTGTGTTCAATTTTTGATAGTCTATCTTTGGTTTCTTTCAAGCAGTTTTGCCAACTTTCTATGGAGTCTTTGGTTTCCTGGTAATCTCTTTGAATCTACTTCATGAATTCTAGGTTTGCTTTATATTCTTCATTGAACATTTCTCTCCTTTTGTGTTCCTCCATTCTTCTGTCTGTGTCTTCTTGAGAGATGCCCAGCCTTTCATTTATCAACCTACTTATCTCTTGTTTAACTTGAATTAATATTTCAGTTTTGATCTCGTTTATGAGGTCTCGAGGATATCTCTTTATGTCTGCTAACACTGTGTTTGATGTTGCATGTTTGCTGCCCTCAATCTCTTTTATATTTAATTCTCCTGGATCAATATTCTCAGGGTTGGGGGCTGGGGGCTTTTTCTTATCTCTCTCTCTCATCATGTTTTTGGCTCCTTCCATACAAGTGTATAGTGTAAATCCCAGCCCCTTTTCTTGTTGGTTAGGGTTCTTCTGGAGCACGCATGCTAGGGGCTTCTGCCCTTTGCAGTCTGCCATCAGAGAGTAAAGTGCAAGTAAGGGCAGTATACGCTGGCTCCTCCCCTCCAGGCCAGTCAACCTTCACAGGCCTTCACTGTGTCAGTGTGCACCGCACTCAGGGAATTAATTGATTTGTGACAACCCACTGGGTCCTGGCCAGGGACGTGGCCCAGTCCAAGCAGATCCCACCAATCTGCTCCACAAGGGGAGCAACCAACTGAAGCTGCTTCCTTACAGAGCCAGGACTTTCCTGCCCAACTCCAATATGTCATCCAGTTGGTTGCCCCTTTCCTGTTGGAGGGTCTTATTCCCATCACTCACTACGGGTTGATGCTGGTCCCTGAGAACTGCTGGGCTCCCTGGCCTCTCACCTCAGCGCGGCTGCAGCGTGAATTCACGGTGCCTCTGGGTGGGTCACGTGCAGGGCTAGTTCCAGGAGAGTCTCATGCAGGGCTGTTCAGCTTCACGCTCATGGTCACTCAAGCCAGTCACTTCGGTGTGAGTTTGGTCACCAGTCGCTTCAGCACAGGTTCAGGCAATGTGGCAAGAGTGTTGCACTCACTGATCTTAGCTTCTCTGATGGTAGCCCTGGGACCTCATATTTGAGTAGTTTCTTTGACTTCAGTTTCTTCCTGGGTTGAGAAAATCCATCTCCCTCTGTTTGGGTCTCTCCAGGGTGTTCTATTCTGGCATTTGTGCTGTCTCTCTCAGAGAGGCTCCATATCCTGCTACCTATAGGTCTGCCATCTTTACTCCAAAAAGAAGTTTTTACGTGTTT
>PVJX010051146.1:0-10404 GCA_004027295.1 Dolichotis patagonum | reverse complement strand
AACACAAGGGAAGTTGAAAACAAAATGTATTTAAAATGGACAGAATATTCCTGATCAAGCAAACACTACTGCTAAACCTTGAATTCTTTAAGCCTGCTCAACAAATTTGCTTGATCTGTTTGCAGGAAAACATATGTAACACAATACAAAATTCATAATAAAATACTAAGTGTCACATGCATTTCATTTATGATTGTGCTCTGTAACTAAGCGGCTGTTAATCCCCACGGTCTGACAGAGCAGAGACTCACTGCTGCTCTATACCATCAGAAAGTAGTACTGTGCCGTGTTAGTGTACATAAAGAATAAAACATAAAACCAAAGGAAGACTTTCACTGAATGATATTCCTTTTTTTCTTAGTACTAGAAATTTAACTCAGGGCCCAGGACATGTTAAACAAGGTACCTCTCAGTGGAGGTAAATCTCAGAATTTCTATTTCATATTGGAACGGGCAGGGTCTTGTTCAGTTGCCCAGGTGGTGTTTCATGTTGTAATACTCTCACCTCAGTTTCCCAAGTGGCTGGGAGTAAAGGTGGCATCAGCATTCCTCACCAAGATTTGCTTTATTCAAGAACAGAGGTCGCAATAAAGCTTGTTGATTAAAGTGCCCCAATCTTAAACTGGCATAGTATCACAGGCAGGGCATCGCAACAGACATGGAGGTAAAAACTCCATTGAAAGTTCACACCATCCTGTGCAAAGTTGTAAGACACCATCTCAAAAACTGAAAAATGAATTAAGTTTTGGGTTATGCAGCACCCAGCAAAATTCATAAGTTCAGTCACTACACAATAAAAGAATCAAGTACACCCTAAAATCCTTTGTGTCCAGGGGAAAATCCTTTTCATTTTAATTTAATGATGGTTTCCACACTATTTCTAAATCTATACCCATGCCCAACAATTTCTGAATTTCCAATTTTGCCTCAAAAATGAATAGTTTTTCTGATCAGTGGCAACAGAAGACATATTTATGTATTAATTTATCTTTCCCACTTTCTTGTAGCCTGTGAACCTTGTGCCACACAAAGACTCCCCCCAGGCACACATTTTTTCCATCCTGGTCACCTTAAGGACAATCCGACCTTCAGAAGATATATTCTTTGTTGTAGACATTATTTCTGGTACCCTTCATCATCCCCTTCTCTTGCATCTCCTTTCCTGTCTCCTCTGATCCACTCTAAATGGAAAACCTTTTATGCCTACCCATTGACATGCCTGCACAACTTCCATTTAGGGTTTCCCATACTGCAGTCTGGGTTTTTCGAATGCTACAGTTCTATTTTATATAAAGTCAGATTCATACAACATTTCAGTAGTTAAACAATGCCTCCAATTTTTTAAAAAAAGATTGTGCAAATACACAATTATAGGCATTTCTAAGAGTGGGATTCACAGGCAGCCCATTCTAGAATTTGTCCTTAGCAGGCATGTTGGAGATCACAATGAAGCAGCTCTCAGCAGGATGTAAAATTAACTATATGGCTTTCTAAGTTTATCTGTGTGTCAGTCATTGGCCTAAGCCCCTTGCCTAGTGATGGGAGATGATTCATAGTGAGTAAACCTCTATGCATCACTGGTTGTGGCTGAGGCCTGTAGCGGCCTGTGAGGCCAGACATGACTCAAAAGGCAAGATGAGGTCACAGCTGAGGACACTTGGCTCAAACATCAATTAAGCAGGTAGAGACTGCAGTGCAGGGATCTAGCTCATGCATTCTCACACTTATCAATAAATTTCATCCTCACTCTTATCACAAATGTCATTCTGGAGATAAGAGGGTTCTCCTAAATTGGCATAATTGACTACTTAGAGAAGTCTTTGAAGTGGCTCCCAAAGTCCTGTTCATTTCCAGTGCTTTCCTCAATATCCCTGCTCTTTTTTAGGACATAATAAATATGGGCAGCCAAGAGAAGCTCTTTAAGTTAGCCCTTGTAACAGTCACAGAGTCAAGAACCCTGTGAGAGAGTTCTGATCTTCCTATAGACCTAAAATAGTACCCCTTTCCTCATTTATTTAAGACTTTGCAGTATAGTCATTTGGGAGATTAGCGCTCTAGGTCAGGACCCATTACAAGCGTACTTGCCCTGTCCTTGCTAATACTTAATATCCCTTCATCATCCATCTTTCTCTGCATTTGAAACTCTGAGTCAGGATTCACTTATATAGTCTCATTGTGTGTAGAGGTCTCGCATAAATAACTAAGATTTTTACATTTTCTGCATTGCCCTATAGATTCCAGGAGTTCACTGAGTGATTGGAAAGTGCTCCACCACTGAGGCACATCACACTCCTTTGAATTCACATGACCTTTATCACCATCTATTATGAGTATGGAAATGTGGGGACCTGTTGGGTGTGTGAAGTGCAGGTCCTGAGGTCTGGCTGGCTGCCATGGCAGAGGAGAGAGTCTGAGCACACTCAGACTGTCCGTTCCTCGGCACACCAAGTAGAGCACCCCTGCCAGGGCCACCATGCTTGGAGCCTGCATCGCAGTGCATCCTTGCCTTCCCTAAGCCTACTTCCACCCTTCCTGAATCTCAATCCTCCCCTTCCTCTGAACTCACTTCCACCCTTCCTCTTCAGTCTATATATACTCCTGCACTTCTGTAATAAAATCGGATCACACCATAAGCCTGATCTCCAGAGTCATCTCTCTGTTGCCTCTTGCCAGTTCCTGCAGCTCCAAAAAGGCTGCAGTTGGGAATTTGGAGGATCACTATAAATATAGGAAAACAAAAGTCTGAGGAGAGGAGTTGTGGATATGAGATCCTGCATCACAGACACTCATAAACTTCAGATCCTCCAGATCTGAAAATAACAGGACTGAGACCAGAGGCCTGGCTCAATGCAGCCATATCAAGCTCCAGCATACAACTGAGTCAAGGTCTCCTCAAGGCCTTTGCTCTTCCCAGAGTGAAGGAGATGAAGCTACAGCAGTGTGTTTGTACGATGGATTCTAGGTTGGTGGTGCCATGGTGGGGACAAGGTTCTAGGGATCCAGAACTGGCCTTGCCTCAGCAAGTGGCAAGGTCAGAAAATGACTCACTGTTAGTAAAAAAGTTCCGCAGGAATTGGAGTCAAGCGCTGAGATTTCTGCCTGCTCTGACTATTTCTAACCAGACCTTATCCTGATTCCTCTCTCAGAGCACCCTTCCCACAACATCAACATTGTGTAATTTGGGGGTGTCCCAGAGTCTTTCTTATGTAGCCTAAAGCCAGGAGAAGTTACAAATATGGCCTATTAAGATGGAAGTCTCTTAGCAATGTGCTCAGGACATAAATTCTTGCACCATGGAACCAGAAGAATCCTCCTATTTTGATCTTCCTGATTGGAGAGTTCCTACAGCCCACAATTTCTTTCTGATTGGTCCTGCTCATTGGCCTCTCTCTGAGACAAGAGTGACAAGAGAAGCAAACTCTTACCTGAAAGAGTGGAGCCCAAATGAAAGATTATAACGTAGAGACTTGTGAACATGCTCTCTGCCACTAAAGTGACCTCACCTTGCTTGGGACATACTTGAATTTAAGGGCTTTACTCCCTGCTTTTTAGTGCTGCCCCGCTTTTCTTAAAGGACTTAGTGGTCTCTTCCTGGAAAAGGTTCATAATTTTTTTTTCGGAATGTTCCAGGGTCAATGTCTGAGGAAAGAATCAGTCCCCTAATGTCAGAAAATGACTTGAGTCCATGTCTGCCCACAACACAATGAAATAGAGGGATGGCAGGCTTTTTGAGAGGTCAGTATCTTGGAATGAGTCACCAAGCTTCATTATTTCTCTGAATATACTCACTTTCAACCAATACATTCAATATATAGCCCTGGAAAAGAACACAATATTGGTATTGAAAATACTAGGGTTAAATCATGACAATATTCTTCAAAAGAGTAAAGATGAAAAAATCAAGCATTTCAGCTTTCCAGACAAGCTACCTGTTTATGCAAGGGGAAAAAAAGCAAAAGAAAAAGAAGAAAAATCTTGAATTCTCAAAGTAAGCATATCACTAAGCATGACTTTCAGAAAGAGTGTTCAAATGGAGCTCTACTCATCATCAACTGAGGCATATCCTGGTGAGGAGGCAGGGACAGCATCCTAAGGACTGCATGCTGTAAGGTCCCCATGCCCTGTGGTTCCCTCCACACAGATGGAACTCTGCGTGTCTCTGCACTTTAATACTCCCAGGAAGAATAGAGTATCTGGAGTCATGTGATACTCTTACTAACAACTTGTGTGGCTAAAGAGAGATGCACAGGACATTAGGAAAGTACACTTCTATGTGTGTCTGGTGGAGTCATATGAGTGTGACCGGATGGACCAAAAACTGGTCCTGGATCCTTCCCCTTAGGTTACTTTTGTACGCCTGGCCCCTTGTTTTCATAAAGTGTTTACATTTTTTCATCATTTCTATTTACCATGATGCTTTAGCATTGCAAATCTTCAAATCTAGACTGCAATCTCTGAAATAAGAGAAAATAAATTTTTTCTTAAATAATGTATGTGAGATATTATGTTCATGTAAAACTAGTGCACTTCCTGCTGTTGTCTGTCTAAATGAACTTCCAAATGCATGAATTCACGATTTCATTCTTCAAAAATTGTGAGTGTTTTTGACTGCTGTTCAGAGACTTTCTTTACGTGTCCCTTTTTCAGTCTGACTCCAGCACCTCCTTGCATAAAATCCATATACGTCCTGTGCAATCCATTCTGCTCTATGCAGGTAAAACTTGCTCAGTGCAAACGGGCATCTAGCCACCAGCTCGTGCTTGACACAAATCAATACCACATACCGCTGCACTTGTGCTGCACAGTATGCTGTAAGTGCTGTTGGCCTCTTTTATTCCCACCAAGTCCCCCTGTAGGTGTTGATTCAAAAGAACCTATGAAGAATATCCATAATCATGTGAAGATTTGTGTCACAGCTTTTTCTGGAAAACACCCTCACATCTCTGAATGTGCTGACATAGGGTAATATACACTTCCACCTGTAAGTGCCCCAAAATTTGTGTGCTGTCTCAGCCATCTAGAAATAAATTACATCATTACTTTACAAGAATAACGGTGCACATGTTTCAGGTCTCTTTTAAACCCTGCCATTTTCGAGGTATTCTCTCAATCTTGCAAGGTTTTTGAATATTGCCAAGGACCAGTAGGTGCCTGGCTTATCTCATCACACTTAATCCCAAGCTGCCATGCTCATTAGAAAGCAAAGGATGTAAGTGAAGAGATGTGGCCATGATGAATCCTTCATCTCATGTCTCTAGGAAATGAAATGGGATGTAGTAGAATGAATTGCATTTGGAGGTACACTGCACTGGGCTGAAACGTAAGGCTGAAACACGAGGCTGAAACTTGCCACCATGATGTGCAGATCCTATGCATTTCCTCTAGGGACCTCCTGAACAATCTCACGATTATTCCTTTCATATCCTGTATAGCAATTTCTGTGTACGGTTATGGGCTATGCCTCCTCAAGTATAATAAGGACTGATGTCATAAAAATAACTTCATGGTGCTGGGGGCTTTGCCCCGTGGCATAAGCACCTGCCTGGTAACTGCAAGGTTGTGAGTTCAATGCATGGTACAAAATAATAATAATAATAATAATAATAATAATTATTATTATTATTATTATTATTTCATGGATGTGAAAATATTACTATGTCATTTACTTTTTAAACTTCACTTTTAACTTTGCCTTTTTCATTATTTTTCTAAAACACAAATGCAATATTTTGCTTAATTTTTACCTTTCAAAAACTTCTAGGATTGGATTATATGTCACCTATAAATAGTTGTGCAAATCCATTACATTGCCTAACACTTGGTACAGTCTCATGCAATGTTTGCTGTAGTGTGAATGTCCGAATTTCCACAGAATTCATATACTGGAACATATTTTCCAATGTGATGATATGAGGTTAGATTAGGCATTCATAAAATATTGTGATCATGCAGTCAGAAATCTCAGTAGTAATATATATTCACTTATAAAATTGACCAAAATCAACTTGTCTACACCTCTTCCCATAGAAAAACAGTAAGAAGTCGCCATCCTTAACACACATCTCAGTAAAAACGTCTTTTGCAAAGGAATTGATCATGGATTTCCTTACCTTCACAACTGTGATGCATTATTGTTTCATAAAGTGAACTAATCTCTAGCTTTGGTTAGAGCATGTACAGTACACCAAGGTAATGTTCATACATACTTATTTGGTAAAGAGTTTTCCACCAGTTGTAAAAACTTATATTTTCAGCTCTCCACTCAGCCCCAGCGACGCACTCCTCTGGCACTGCATGCATGCACTCCTCTCTGACTCACAGTCCCTGTCGGGAGTACATGGCGCAAGCTGATGTGCTGGGCTTCTGCTTGACCCCATCAACTGGGATGCAGTTAATTAAAGCACCGGATAAAAACAAGTCTTTACATAAATTTCAAAACTGAAGAACCAGCAAAATGAAGACGGTCTCCAGAGACCTGCAGGCATCTTCACATAATACAATAAAAGCTTCTACTAAAAAATTTTCAGGAATTAGCCAAAAAATATGCAGCATCTCTGAAGAAAAATTACCTAAAAACCCAACAATATAGAAATTATTCAAAACACTGTTGTGTCACCCGACAATATACAATGTTAATGTCTATTTCTTACCAGTTTATTTACACTCAAACTGATTGTTTTGCATGTGTAATAACTAAAGTGTAAACTTGATCGAAAAACTTCAAGGACTTTCAGAAATGCACCCATGGTAAATTGTATTATTCCAGTAAAAATGCAGCAGAATTGAAAATCTTTAGGATACTGTATAGAGCCAAAGTCATGGTAATTTTCTCCATTTAACAATTGTTTATGCCAGGCATGATGGTGCACACCTGTAACCCCAGCACTCAGGAGAGTGAGGCAGGAGGATCATTGCGAGTCAAGACCCGCCTTCTGAGTCATGGGCAGGCCGAACTATGCGGTGAGACCCCATCTCAATAACAAACAAGCAAAGCAAAACAAAACAATACAAAACAAAACATGTACTCATTTCATTTTGCATAATTGTAATAAATAAAATATATTTAATGTGTAAGATAAATGGTTTGATATACTCATATTGTAAAATGAATAGCATGATTCCGTTAGTTTGCATATTTATCACCATAAATATTTACATCTCAAGCATGTGGAGAAAAAATTGGAAACAACTCACTTAGCAAACAGCAACCATCTATGGGACACTGCCTCTATCACCATATTCACCGTGAGGTGTGCTGGTGCTTTACAGAGTACAAAAGAAACACTAAGCATTTTCATGGCCATCTCTTAAGTTCCCCAGTCCCAAAGCCATCACTGTGCTCCATAATCTTGTGAGACTGAGAACTTCAGTCTAGATATAAACCTGATCAAAGAGCACTTCATCTGTGACATATTCTACTTATGATCTAGTTAGTTTTTATTTTCAAAAAATGAATAGATTTCTTTCTTTATAGTCTAAACAATATAATTATATGAATAAATTTCAATTTTTCATTCAAATATTATTGTGATTTTATTATATGCAGCTAAGTTAGATATAAATTAATTCACACTGCAAGATTCACTAAGTCCTAGAAGTCAAGAGAAAAAAGCTAAAGACATCAGAATAGTGGATGGAGGCACATCTGAGGCAACCCAGGCCTCAAGATGAAGGCGCAATGGTCAAACCTAAGTGCCTCTCAAGTGATAAACGGTAACTTCAAATTATACTGTAATTAGCACCACCTCCACCAGTAAATCCAGGTAGGCATCAGTCACCTAAGCGGCTGACCAGTGCATCTGGATGCACCCCTCCTCAACGCCTTGGGTCTCCCATGTGCCTACACTATGAGACACATTCCCGTTAAGCAGCTATACTTGCACTCCTGTAAGTTGACTGCAGTTTGACCGAAGTGATACCTATGTTGCATTTTGCTGTACAAATTTCCCCCTGTACAAGGGCCTCAGTAGCCACCTCATTCAGGACACATCCTGAAACACTAGGAGATATTCTTCTCTTTTCTATAAAATTCTCCTAACTTCTTCCTTTAGTTTGCAAATTCATTCCTTGATGCCATGAGTTCACAAACTTGTCACATTTGACATCTAACAGGTCAGGACTTGTATTTCTCCTGTATTAGTTTGAGTATAAAATGGCTTCTAAAGGCCATGTACTAAAGGCTTGGTTGAAAGTTGCTTTCTTCATTCTGAATTTAATGTTACAATGCACTTTATGGACTCCTCAGTCTAATGATTCATGGATACATAGGGAGAAGGAAGTTACGAGATGTGCACTCTAATACAGTAGGTACCAGTTATAACTCCACGTAAGTTTCTGCTTCTGGGTTGTCTGGAGGTGACAAGATTTTTCTCTGCCACACCATTCTCTAATTACAATTTTATGTAATCTAATTTTCATTAGGCTCAATCATTTTCATTTACTTTTAATTTTCTTATATTTATTCATTGGTTTTTGTTTTCCTTTTCCATTTCTTGTTTCTCTCTCTGTTTTGTTTTGTTTTGTTTTGGCTTTTTTAGATATGATGTCACCACATAGATCAAGTTGGCCCCAAAGTCACTTGATAGCTGGGTTGTCCTTGAATTCAAGGTGACCTTCTTTCCTCAGCCTCCTGAGTGCTGGATTAAAGGTGTGAATTACCACACCTGGCTGCTTTTCTTCTTTCATCTTTCTTCCTCTCAACTTTTATTCTTTCTCTTTTTGGTTATGGCAATGAATCCAAGCCTTGTATATGTAGAGAAAGTTTTCTGCAGCTAAGTTGCTGCTAATTCTTCATTAATTTTTTAGGTAAAAAATTGAATATTGAAATGCCACACTGTTTATTATCTTCATGCTTATTACAAAGCCTGACCTAGAATCATTTCAAGCCAAACTCTCATTGCTTTCTCACTGGTCTTTCCTCCTCTTGATCAAAACACTTAGCATTTCTATCTCTCAACTCACAGCATTGATGCTGGTTCTAATTTGATATATATCCCTTGTTTCTGATATATTCTTTCCTGATATTCCAACCTATCAGAGATAGAAACACAACTTCTGATCCCCTAAGCTCCAAATCAATTATACATTAATATGATAGTTTCCCATTAAGAAAAGCACAGTCAATCAATCCGCATCACACATTCTCATGTCTATTTCCCCTTTCAAGTAAGACCAATAACTCTGAAAGCCTTGAGAATTAAGAACTCTTGTTTTTCAAATTCTTAGGACCACATCAATTAGTAGGCGTCAGGCAAGAGTAAGAAACCAGTAAGACTACATTCAGAAACACGGGATCAGTGATAAGTTTTGGTGAGGGTATGGAGAACACTCACAAAGTGTTATTCAAATATAAAAAGCAAGTCATGTCATAAAATCTATCAGTTTCTGCAATAATAAAACACATAGTTACTGTCAATACATCCCTGAATCAAAATATAATATTGGACACTCTATAATGTATAAGGAAAAGAGTGTACTTTGGCTCTTTTCTTATGGCAAGGGAGAAAATTTTATATGGTAATAGCTTTCTTGCAGACACAATTCTGTATGGCAGCACATATTAACAGACTGAAAGTGTGTGCGTACACATTATGGATTTCCTTTTTGGTTTTTAGTATTCTGTAATATGGAAGCTTATCAATCTAACATATCTACTTCTAATTGCCTCCCAAATGCACCAAGTATACACAGATAGTTTACATCCTTTTAATATATCCCTGGGTGTTAGATTTCAGCAGCACTTTAAATGGTAAATTCCATGTGCAGACCATAGGGGTTGTGAGAACAATTGGAATCAGGACACAGAATTTACAATATTATTTGATGATGGTCACTGAGTTAAACACAAGAAAGTTCAGGAAAATTATCCACAATATTAAACACCCAGAATATTCAGCTAAGGGCCTGGATCCCACAGCAATGTCCTACATGAGTCCACATGAAAACCTAGAGCTGTGACAATGCCTCCCATGAGTCCAACTGGAAGTCTAGAGCCCACGAGGACTCACACCAGTCTGTTTTATGGTTCTACACTGGGAAGGCTTAAAGGTCAGCCGTGGAAGCAGGAAAGTCTATGCCAGTAGGGTAACGGAGCTGTGCTGGTAAGTTGAGCCAAGAAGCCATGCTCCAGAGCCGGGAAGGCATGCTCAAAACAAGGATCAGGGCTGCCCTGAAGACCACAACAGCCATGCTCAGGGAAACGGATATCCTGAGTTCCTCCAACAATAAGAACAGTCTAGTACATGCCAGAAAGCCAGCATGATGTTTCTCCTGGAGATTAAACAGCACACATCTTCCCTGCTGGAGCCAGGAAGCAATGCTCAATGTAAGGACAGAGCTCACACAAAGTAAAGCACAGCCACTCTCACCAATGAGATACTGAACTCCTTCAATGACAATGGTCAA
>PVJX010051145.1:0-10399 GCA_004027295.1 Dolichotis patagonum | reverse complement strand
GTACTTTACATTAAGTCAACTGGACATCAACAGTAGCTAACACCATATCTCTTACTCTGCTATAGTTGAGCATAGTTTCAAATACAATAATATCAAACATATCACAATAGTATAAAGCCATGCATAGAGTGAAAGAATTACAGGGCTTTCTGAACCGAATAACAGAAAATGATCAATGGGTACTATAATATCTCATTTTCGATTAAAAAAAAATTTTGTTTGAACTATCACACATATTCAAATTCCAATAAGACACAATGTGATAGATAGAACCAACGGTAGTAGAACAAAAAAAGCATGGTAAGACTTCTAAGAAGGATGATATTAAATCAGCAATAGCTGTCATAATGTTTTGTTTTCTTCAAAACAGCTGTTCATATCATCACATATGATATAGTCAAACAAAACAGGATAAAACCATTCCAACTGATGATTAAAAACTTTGAAAGACTTCAAAGCTATGAGATGGGGACTCATGCTTACCATAAAGTCTTACATACTCTTATCAAATCTCATACTAGGGAGACTATATGGTATTTACCCTTGTGAGTTTGGTTTATTTCGCTTAAGAGAATGGTCTCAAGTCATGTCCATTTATTTATAAATATCTCGATGTGATCATTCTTTATAGCTGAGTAGTACTCCATTGTATAAAAAAATGCCACAACTTTTTTATCCATTGCTCAGGGGCGCAGTTTCTATCCCCATTAGGAACCTCTTTGGGGCCCTCACCCCCACACTCTAGCACCCCTCTGCGAGGCCTGCCGGCCCAGCGCAGAGCAGCACGCTCACTGCCTCTGCCTGTGCGCCTGCCCCACACCAGCTTCCACATCCGGAAGGCTGGGAGCAGCCGAGGTGGAGCTGGAATCTCTGGTCCCTCTTAGTCCCCATCAGTAACAGTGAGTACCTACTAGGTACTCCGGGAAGCACTGGACACGTATTAACTCTTTTAATCCTCGCAACACCCTGAGTAGGAGTTACCATTATCCTCATTACACAGATGTGGAAACTGAGGCACAGAGTAAGTTCCAATGTCACCCACTAGTAAACGGCTGGTCCCAGACCTAAGCTCATGGTCCCTCCACCCACATGTCTTCTGTCCTGGCCACCAAAGGTGGTAGGTGAGCTGGAGGGAGGGCAGGATCCCCACTCCCACTGACCCATTGGCAGGGCTCCCTCTGCTCACCCAGCTGTGACAGGCGGAAGAGCTCATCCTCGTTTTCAGTCGTGTGGTCCATGTTCAGCTGGGTCACCTGCAGCCCGTCCACTGTAGACTTGCACAGAAGTGCCCGATTTGTACCTGCAGCAGAATTTCAGCAGCTGAGCAAAGACCAAGGAGAGAGAAGAATGGAACCCACTGAAGAGACTGAGAAGGAGGCAGGCTGCATGAACGCCACAAAGCAGGCTGAGACCACTGGACTAAGCCTGGGAGCAGCTGATGACACTAATGAATCAGGTTACACATTCACAGTGCAATCACAGGATCATGAGTTCAGTAAATTTTCCTCTAGAGATATGTATAGAAATTTTTACAGATATCTCACCATAAGGCCTGAGGTTTGTTTTAAGATAATCTGGAGCTAAAGAGCCACATATAAAACAGGACTGGCCACAGTGGGTAATGACTAGTGCCAGATGGGATGTGGTGGTTCACTAAACGCCACTCATCCGTTCCCTATGAAAGCTTAAGGCTAGGAGGAAGACAGGGAGGGATGCCATCAGTGGGGTCACTACAGAGAACCTACAGAGCTCTCTCTGGGTCCCACAGGTCTCCTCTTTTGCCTGCAAATCCAAATGTCCCTGTCCCTGGCTTGCCACCACTCCTGGGGATACAGAGTGGATCTTCCATGCCAGGTACCTCTTCCAAAAGCAGCAGCCACTGACCACTTGGAGATGGGCAGTGACTCACCCGAAGCCACAGTATTTAGGGCCAGAGCGGGACTAAAAGCTGACACCTGCCTCTGTCCTATCTATTCCTCCACCTGGGGTGATACAAGCCACGGGGTAAGGAGGAAAAATGACAAATGGCCTCAGGATGCTCTGAGTCTAGTATGTCCAGGCAGCCAGCCTGGGGGTACACTCCTGTTATCCCAGCACTTAAGAGGCTGAGGCAGGAGGATTATTACCATGAGTTTGAGGCCAGCCTGGGATACACAGTAAGTTCAAAGCCAGCCTGCACTACATAGCCTGTCTCCAAAACAAGCAAACAAACAATAAAATAAAATAAAATGTGGTATTTCTGAAAAGCAGACTTCCAGCAAGCACACCGACACCAGGCTGACCTCCCTTCCTTCTGGGCCATGGTGGGCAACTCACCAACATTGGCGACGTAGAGCTTGCTGTTGAGAAGGACTGCCACGACAGCCATGGCCCCTCCTGAGATCTCCCTCTCCAGCACCTTGAGTCTCTCCAGGATCTTCTGATACTGTGGGGGCAGCTGGTGCTGAGGGACACCCTGCAACCCACCATCAGAGAAGTCAGGGCGGGGCAGCCTTGGGGACCACGGCAGCAACCCGCCCCCTTCCTCAGGAGTAAGGCTGTGACGACTATGAGGGCAGGATGGCAGCCTGGCAGGTGACAGTAGGAGGCAGGTGACGAGGCTGTGAGACTCAGGCCATAGGTCCGGAAGAGGTCTCTCCTCTCACCTGTCACTGACTGCCTGAAGCTGAGCCCTAGGGTAAAGCTGCCCACAGTGACCATGGAGGTCCATAGAGGTCAAACCCATCACCACTGCCCACTGTACCCCTAGCTCTTCCCGGGGCAGGCAGAGTGAATACCTCAGGCAGCTGGGACTGGAGGCTCGCCTTTTCAGCCAAGCCATCGTCTATAGACTCCAGGAAGCTCCTCTCCACCACGTCGAAAGCCTGGTGTGACAGAAGGCAGGGCAGAGGATGGCACAAACACCACCACCACTGGATGCCGAAACACGCAGCACCTCTTTCAGAGCCAAGCCTGCCTGGCTCTGGACTCCTGGAGATGGGGTGCCACTGCAGGCTTCAGACCAACTGTTACAGTTTGTGTCTAGATGTCCCCCAAAGCCTCATGCAGTCATGGAGGCAGGCTTCTAGGGTTTGTGACTGACTCATGGTCCAGTGCTGAGGCTATGGGTATGAGAGCTACACCCAGCCTAGGTTTGGTAGCTTACATACAATATAAGGGACAGAAAAAATCTTCCCTCCTTGTGCACTTCTTTTCTGTTGTTGCTTTTGCTGTTTTCTGCTGCCATAAAGTATTACTTCTCTGCCATGAGCCACCCTACCTTGGACCCAACAGATGATGAACTAAAACCTCCACCAACTGTGAGCTAAATAAATCTTTCCTTCCTTAATTTTGGGCACTAGGTATGAGAGAAAAGTAAACAACGAGAGAAAAGTAAACAACACACCAACCTTGGTCATTTTCACGGCTGTGAGTTTTGGGAGTCAAGACGAGCCAGTCTGAGCCCCTTACCTGCAGCAGCACTCGCCGCACATCGGCCTCTGTGTGCTCGGCATTGAGCTGGCCCAGCAGGAGCTCCGCGGACAGCCGCTGGGCCACAAAGTTGGTCACCCGGTTGCCATCGTAGCCATTGAAGACTCCATAGAGGAAACAATTGTTCTCACTCCTAGCAAAGGTGGCATAAGAAGGCCTGAGGCCAGTGCTCCCAGAAGAGGGGGAGACAAGGGAAGGGGCTGAGGGAGACTAAAGATACAGCAGCGGAGGCTAAAGGTGCCCACCTGGGTCCTCTCACTTTGGCCATTGTTTCCCTGTGGCTGTGACTTTCTAGGATCCCTCCCCTATGCTGCAGCCGGCCCTGGGCTGAATTAGATGTGGCCACACCACAGGCCACCACCTTTCATGGGCCACATTTCCTTGACCAGCCCCATACAGCAGTGGCAAGCTCAGTGCCCTTCCTTGGTTGCAAACTGATTTCCTCCGCCCAGGACAGCAGTGCTGGCATGCACACCTGAACTTGAGCCAGCTGTCCTCTGGAGGGTGGCTCTCTGTGTCCTTGCCATCAGCAGAGTAGCTGCGGTTGGAGGCTGAGCCAACCCCAGAGAGGTGGCAGAGCGGCAGGTCGTCTGTCCAGCTTGGCTGCTGCTCCTGGGAAAGGACACCAGGAAACCATGAATCCCTACCTTCTTCCCCAGGACCCTACCTCGATTTCTCCTCCAGCAAAAACCTAGCAGGCCCACAGCCTCACAGAGAAGGTTCCGCTTCTTTCTGGAAATGATGCCATTTATGTGAACAGACACCTGCAGAAAGGCTTGCTGTTTTTATGATACCCCAGAAAACCCAAAAGAGGGCAGCATTCCTAAGTGCAAGGTTTTCAGGAGGGAGCTGTGTTACGACATGAGTCAAACACACACACACACACGTGAAGCAAGTCCTGGCAGGAAATTCCACATTGCCCCACTGCTCCCTGCAGAACCAGCTGCACAATGCGAAGGGAATCTCTCAGGCACTGCTGACAATCGCAGGCTGCAGGTTCTATCCCGAGAACATCTGATCTCTGTGGAGCTCCTGCTGGGCCGGGATGTCTGCTTGGTAACCGGCTCCCTGCCCGCGCTGCTCAGAGAGCTGCCTAGGACGGGCCTTGGGACCGACAGGCTGGCTCTCCAGCTCCCTTTGCCACACCCTTCCCGGCTAAGACATCACCTTGAGGCTCTGGGCACACCCTGCTATTTCCCTCTGCAGACACCTGCTTCTTCTTGTCTAGCAAGCAGTTCTGTGTTCTCTGGGACTCTCTGGGTAAAGAGTCACCCCTTGGTATACTCACCACCCCCAAACACCACCACTCGTGCCTGTCTGTATCTGTTCCCACTGTAACCCTGGGATCTGCTAGGCAGATCCCTATGAGCTCCACACACAGGCCCGGCCCTGGCCCAGATCCAGGCCTCCTCAAAGTCCCAAATCTCCTGGGGGTGCACCTGAGCCACTGCACTTCTCTAAGCCTACAGGTGCACCTGAGGCAAAGCTGGGTGTAATCTCTGCCCCTCCCTGAAAGCCTCCCTACACACCTGGCCCCAGCAGAGCACCGAGACTCCTTCACCAGAGGCCACCCACTGTGTGGAGGACCAAAGTTCAATTTCAAGATGATTAAACCTGAGTTGAAAACCGTTATTGAAACATTAAATAAAGAGGATGAGGGGTGGGGATTTAGCTCAGCGTCATCACTGTTTGCCTGGCAAGGCAAGGTCATGAGTTTGATCCCCAGTACCAAAAAAAAAAAAAAAAAGACAAGGGCCTGTGATACAGCTCAGTGGCACAAGTGCCTGCCTGGCAAGCGCAAGGTCCCGAGTTTGCTTCCTGATACCAAATAAAAAGACAAATGATCAGTGGGTGCAATTTCTTATGCATTACTGGTAATGACCTTCAAAAACTATGTGAGAATCACGCTAGTAGGCTTTTGTAAGCAGATATGTAAAATAGCCGGTGACTAGCTTTTGTGGCAAATTTCATCTTCTGTTTATCTACATACTGACAGGGAGCCACTTTATCAACTTTTTCCATTTTAATTGCTTGTATGCTGCATTTATCTATTTTAGCACTTTAGTTCTGTTGTTAGCACTATGGAGCAACTTCTGCAGGATGTGAGAGTCTGTGTTATTTTTAAACTAACAAGTAGTAAATTTAAAACTTCCTTACACTTTTCTTGATGTCCAAATCCTGACTGTTAACACACGTAGAGGTCCCTGTAACTACTGCTACACTAAGGACACAGAGGCATCCCATAACCCCAGATCACTCTTTGCAGTCACCCCTTACCCGACCGCCGGAAACCACTGACCTGGTCTCCATTCCTGCTGTTCTTTTTAAGGAGGGCATGCAAATGAAACCGCGCAGGATCCGACCTTTAGAGGCTGGATTCTCTGACTCAGCATCCCGCCCTTGAGTTGCTTGCAAACATCAATAGCTTGTTCCTCTTTATTGCAGGGCGGTTCCCCTTTTGCCTTGTGTGGTGGATGTCGAGGTCTGTCTACTCATTCATCCATGCAAGGACACTGGACTGTTTCCGGTTTCTAGTAATTATTAAGAGAGCTGCTGTAATATTCAGGTGACTGAATGGCACTTTTCATTTCTCTACAATAAATACTTAGAAGTGACATTGCTGAGTCACATGGTAAATGTATGTTTATTAAGAAACTGCCAAACTTTTCCAGAATGGTGGGAACACCTTCAATGGCCAAGAGCTACAGCAGCTGGCATCCTTGCCACAGCGCAGTAGTGTTGGTTTTTTTAATTCAGACATTCTAAGTGGCCACAGTAACTCAATGGTTTTAATTTGCACTTCACTAATGTTTAATAATGGTGACTGCCCTTCCACGTTCTTATTCGACATCCGCAGACCCCCTTCAGCACGTGTTTAAATCTTATGCCCCCTTCTTAATTGGGTTGTCTTTTTAACTCTTGGGTTCTGAAAGCTCCTTACATTTTTGGACAAGAGTTCTTTATTGGGTGATTTGTAAATAGATTCCCAAGACTGTAGCTTATCATTTCATTCACTGCCAGGCATAGTGGCACATGTTTGCAATCCCAGCACTCAGGAATGGGGCAGGAACCTGAGTCTGAGGCCAGCCTGGGCCACAGCAAGACCATCTCAAAACACCAAGGGTGGGTGCGGGTGAGTTCACTCACCTCGTAGCATCTTTTACACAGCAAACTTTTTAGTTTTCAATGACATCTATTTTGTCCATTTTTTTCCTTGTATCTTTCATGATTTTGGAGTTATGTCTAAGAGCTCTGCCCAGACCCAGGTCACAAAGACCTTCTGTGTTCTTGTTTGAGTTGTATACATAGCTTTACATTTTACACTTAAATCTGTGATCAATTCTAAATTTCTGCAGAAGATTTAGGTCAATTTTTTCTTACACATGGATCAAATTGTTCCAATATTATCTGTTGAAAAGATGAGCTTTTCTCCATTGAATGATCACTATACCTTGTCAAAAATTAACTGGGCAAATTGTGGGGTTCTATTTCCAGATTCTAGCCTGTTCTACTCATCTCTATGTCTATTTCCCCACCACAACCACACTTTATTACTTTAGCATTATTATTGTAGCTTTACAGTAAATCTTAAAATTAGCTAGTGGGATTCTTGTAATTATAATTTTCTAACTCTAACAACTTTTCAAAATTGTTTTGGCTATTTCTGTTCATCTTTTTGCATAAATTTTAGAATCAGTTTGTCTATAACCACAAAACAAATCTGTTGCAATTCTGATTAGGACTGTTGTTTACTTTTATTAGTGCATACTAGTTATACAGAATAATGGGTTTAATGTAGCAGTTTCATTTATGCATATGTAGTAGTTTTTATCATTTCCTCTTCTCCCTTAGCCTTCCCTCTCCTCTTAAATCCCTTCTTTTTCTTTTCTTTTTTTTTTTTATGGGTATCGGGGATCGAACTCAGGACCGTGTGCTTGCAAGGCAGGTGCTTATGCCACTGAGCTAAATCCCCAGCCCCCCTTCCTTTTCTTTAATAGTTTCCCTTCTATTTTCACATCATCTCTTTTTTCTTCTAGATTCCACATATGGGAGAAAGCACCCAATACTTGTCTTCCTGAGTCTGGCTTATTTCACTTAACATGACGATCTCCAGTTCTATCCATTTTCTTGCAAATAGCATGATTTCATTCTTCTTTACACAGCTAAATAATACTCTACTGTGTATATACACCACATTTTCTTTATCCACATAGGCTGATTTCATAACTTGGCTATTGTGAATAGCACCTCAGTACACATGGGTATGCAAGTATCTGCATGTATTATATTTTGTATTCTTGGTGACAGCCCTTCTGACTGGTATGAGATGGAACCTCAATGTAGTAGTTTTTTTGTTTTGAGACAGGGTCTTGCTATGCAGTTCAGGCTGGCCTTCAGCTCAACTCTATAGCCCAGGTTGGTCTCAAAATCGTGACAATCCTCCTGCCTCAGTCTCTGGAGTGCTGGGATTACAGGGATGCACCATCATGCCCAGCTTCTGTAGTATGTTTGAAACTGGGTATTGTGATGCCTCCAGCATTGCTCTTTTTGTTCAGGATTTGATTTGATCTATTTTAAACCTACAGATCAACACAGGGAAAAGATGTCTCCATTGTGTTTTTCCAATGCAATAACATGGTATGTCTCTACATTTATTTATGTCTTCTTTAAGAACTTTTACTTTTTTTTTTCCTCACAGAATTTCACCACAGGGTTGAAAAGACACTAATGCCTTCAAGAACAGAAAATATGACTAAAATCTACCAATGGAAATGAAATGACAATAAGAGCTTAAATTCACTTGTTCCAATGATACCAGACATTTAACACTTCTGGGTCAAGTGACAGTTAATGGAAAAGTACTTCCTAGTAACACAAAATAGTTTCTAGCTCTAATCTTTTTTTTTTTTTTTTTTTTTTGTCTTTTTTGAGACAGCGTCTCAATATGCAGTTCAGGTTGGCCTTGGGCTCACTTTATAGCCCAGGCTGGTCTTGAACTTGCAATGAACCTCCTGCCTCAGCCTCCCAATTATAGGAGTATGCCACCACGCCCAGCTTGGTTTTTGGGAGTTTTGGGGGGTTTTTTTTTGGTACTGGGGATCAAACTCAAAACCTCGTGCTTGCCAGGTAGGTGTTTAGGCCTTTGAGTTAAATTCCCAGCCCCTCTTTTTTTATTCTTGTTCGATCTTATTTTAAAGCAAAATCAATGTTGCTTTTAATACAGTAAATGGGAACACAATGTCTTCAGAACCACATATGGTACATGATTATAGTAAACTCAATACACACATTCATTTGACAAACATTTGCTGAGCATTCACAACAGGGTGGCCTTATCTAGGTCCTAGGGATGACACAACGCAATGTAAAGGGAAACAATAGAGAAGTTTCTTGTTTGAGGTTTGCCTGCCGGGGGAAGAGACTCCGAGTGTGTAAGATGATAAATGAACAAGGTAGTTTTGGCCATGAATGGCAAACACATCACAACAGGAGGATACAGAGTGACAGGTGGCCACTTGATGGAGTAGTCAGAGGAGCAGACTTCTCTGGGGTAGTGACCTCCAATCCAGACCTAAATGGCAGAGAGCAGGGAAGGAGCTACCAGGCAGAGGGAATAGCACGTACGAAGACTTGAGGTGGAAAGAATTTGCTGCCCCGAAGGAAACACAAGACAGACAACCTGGCACACAAACTTCCTAAGGAAACCCTCTTCCCAGGATCTGCTTCCCCTCTCCAGCTAGAATGAAACTATGATAGAGCAGACACAGACTTCTCCCCAGCCAGGAATATCCCAAGTCCTCCAGAGAAACTGGGCCAAGAAGTTACTGCCTAGCACGGTGAGTGCTGTAGGTGCTTTAAAGCATGGAGGGGAAGACATAACCATTTCCTAGAGTCTTGTCCACTACAGATGAGACTGAGATGGACTGGACTCATCTCACACAAGACGAACAATATAAAGTTCACCCACAGTGCAAACCCTGCCATGATACTATAATCTCCATGCTTCCTCTGCCATTATCTACTCCCATGGCGGGCGGGTAGGGGCTTCTAGGCACTGGAATCTTACTAACAAATCCATACTTTCCAAAAAATAGACATTACCTAAGCAATGTATGGGCCAATTTCATGTTAGAGACATACTACTAACAAGGCTAGAAAAGAGGTGCTGTGCAAGTAAAGAAGGAAACACACTCAATGAGGTGACTGCGGAACTTGCCCTGTGAGTGTGTCCTGGTTCAGGGAGAACTAGTTTGAAAGCAGCCATGGTGGGAGTCCCGTGAGCTGCTATCAGGGTGGCAGGTGCTGTGTGTACACTGCAGCCACGTTTGATAACCAGACAAGTTAGAAAATCTGTGAACACAACAGCAGTTAAACTACTTAGGAAGTGTCTTGTTCTTCAGTAACTGTGGCTAGTGTCCGGATACTTTACATGAAGTGCTTTTTAGAAAAGATCCGCCTATAATCCCAGCACTCAGGTAGCTACGGCAGGAGGATCCCTGTGAGTTCCAGGCCAGTCTAGGCTATGGAAGTGAGTTTGAGGCCAGCCTGGGCTACACAGTGACACCCTGTCTCAATAAATAAATAAATGTGATTTTTGTAATGCTGACCCAGTAATACTTTGGAAATTTATTATTTTATTAACTGGCCAACAGTATTTGGGTCAATGAGTATAGACTCCAGTGCCACAGTTTTTTTTTTTTTTTTTTTTTTTTTTGGTACGGGGGATGGAACTCATGACCTTGCACTTGCCAGGCAGGTGCTTAAGCCACTGAGCTAAATCCCCGGCCCCCAGTGCCACAGTTTAAGGACAGTTTGTTCACCTTGATAAAACACTGAAGAAAAAGGAAACTGATCAATAGTTTTTTTCTTTTTTTCTCCCAGTACTGGGACTAAACTAAGAGTCTTATGCATGCTAGGGAAGTACTCT
>PVJX010051144.1:0-10402 GCA_004027295.1 Dolichotis patagonum | reverse complement strand
CACTCAGCAAATTACTACCTAACAACACAAGAAATAGAGATTTTTCTGCAGTTTACAGCAATTGTTCAAAAATATTTCATTAGTTGAATGAAAATATTTGATATTTATAACTCATTTTCTAATCTGATACCAACACAAAGATACTATGGGGACTCCTTAATGAAAACCTTGTAAAGTCCTAAAGAGAAATAGAAAATTTTTAATGTATCTACCATATAAGGGGCCTTGATTTTAAGCATATGTAAACACAGGTCTGACTTTGTTCTTCTTGTTGTTCTTTGCTTTTTTGGTACCGAGGATCGAACTCACAACCTTGTGCTTGCCGGGCAGGCACTTAGGCCACTGAGCTAAATCCCAGGTGAGCACAGGTCTGAAGACACCATGTAAGCATGGGGGTCTTCCTGGTCCCTCCAAGCTGCTCTGTGGTGGGACTCAGCTATTGTTGCCTCTGTATCATCATTTCTCCTGTTGTGCCAGGGCCACTCTCTCAAGGATTGCTTGGGGTAATTCACAACCAGAGCAAAAAAGGTCATATGACTCATCCAAAGATTCCTTAAATTACCAGAGGCATATACATCCCCAGAAGTATCTCCATGAGATAAACAGTTTTTCACCCATTGCTTTGGAAAGTGAATACCAATAATTCAAAGGAAGTAGTCTAGCACTTTGGCTTCAAAGTTGATATGTGAAGATTTTACTAGAAATGTATTTGATCAGAGAATATTCTTGCTTCATAGAACAAACAGAATGTTTAAATTTCAGCAGTTCAACGTCTTCATTTGGTCACAAATATACGGAAGTAAAATCTGATTTAGAAAAAAAGAAAGAAAACCCACTGTATTTTTTGAAGACACATAGGGATTTCCAGGAAATAAAGGAAAATTCAGAATGTAAGAAAGAACAGAAATTGACATATTTCATGGATGCCCAATCACCAATGACCTCCTTGCAGGACAGAAATAAGTACATAGAAAACTCAGAGAATCCCAGAAAAGAGAAAGATTGAGCCTCAAGTCGAAGAAGACGTGATCAACCTTTCCAGTGTACAATCTGGAATGTCACCAGCCCAGTGAGACATCCATGTTCACAGAAGCTGTACTTCATCTGAGATGGTAAAGAGTTAAAGAATTTGTAGAAGCCTTGAGATTGATCTACTACAATTTGGAACTTAAGGATTCTCCATCTGACCAAGTAAACAGCAGGTAGCTGAATCAAAACTATGGTCCAGTCCTCCAGATGATGAAGACACTAGACTCAGAACTTCTGATCCTGTTTGTGAATGAAGCATGTGTACAATTCCCCTCTGAAATGTTAGAAGGTCCAGGGGCACTGACAACACAGATATACAAGTTTTATTTCTATGGCATGCATTTGAAAACATATACCTGCTCAAGGACCTGGTACACCATGCATTTCATTTGACTTTCAATATCTGTGGCAATTAGCGTTTATGTGTTTAGGATTTCATGAATGTATCTGGGTTTGGGAGCTGTGCTCATATTCCTAGGCTATCTGATAACCTCATGTCTGTGTGGTACATGATTCCGTAACGACTGCTCTCAGCATCAGACTGTTTGAACATGGTGTAGAATGTGTCGGTTAACTCTGGCTACTTGGTACTTGCAATGGCAGAACTCATCTTTACTTAAGAATTTTGAAATAGACATCTTGGAATGCCAGTAGTCCTTGGGCCACTGAGCATCACCACAGGCAAGGGTCCTGTTGGCTGCCTGTTAATCTAGCTTTGCTTCTGTCCTGTAAGAAATGTTCTTTCCCAAGATGTATCCATTTGGTAATTAAAAGCAATAAAGCTCTGTTAAAACCAGATCTTAGAATATACTACAATAAACCCCTTTTAATGTGAGTGATGCTTGATTTTTATAATTACAAGACTAGTACATACTCACTATACAATGTGACATGAGTGGAGGGAAATGATATTGTACATTGTGTGTCACAGGTTACCTAAATCTTTCACATTAGAATAATTGAGACTGTGGAATTAAATTTTAGTGCAGTCAGCTGATTTGGAAAATATCCAACAAAATATATAAAAGACTAACTGGAAAGAAGTTGCAATTTTCACAATTAGGGAATAAAATATTGTTTTCATATACACTGACAGGAATTCATTGAATAGCATTAATTTTTAATATTTTAAAACTGGATTTGGAGTTGTATTTTTCATGTGACAGTCTAAAATTGTTCAGACAGTAAAACTTATATAATTTATATGTAAATAATAACACATAGCTTAGTCTATTATATAACACTGTATATTATTTTTGAGATATCAGTATTTTTGGTCTGGCCACCAGCTGAGGGTGTTCTGCATTTTAATTGATTTAAAAGGTCCAATGGATATATTTCACGGCTCAAGAGAACAGGTTGAAGTTCAGATTTCAGTGTCTATAGTAAAGTATTATTAGAATATAGACCCATGTGCTCATTTGACAGGAATTGCCTTTGCCCTGCTGGAGCAGAGTTTTTCAGCTGGATGAAAACTCTACACCCTGTAAGGGCTAAAATAATTATTAACTGGCTTATTACAGAAACTGTTTTCCACACTTGCTGTAACCACTTAGATTTAAGAAAAATATGGGACACTCTGACCATTTCTCATACTGAATTGTTACTCTGGCCAGGAAAAACCCTTACACAGTGGTCGCGTTAGGACTTTAGCTTTATTTCCAAGAAGGAGAGTACATCTAGTCAATTTTTCAAACCGGCAGATACAGCTATGGTACCATTTGGTAGTGACTAAAACTTTGAGACACAGATGAAATGTTTAGCTGACTTTCTAGTTCGGGGAAATCGTTCATCTGGAGTAACTTCACAGAACTCATTTACCTATAATCTCTCATACATGATACTAAAGTCTAATGGAAAATGAAAAATGGAAGTTTTTAACACACAATCTAGTGTTCGCAATACCTCCCATGGAATCTATGAAGCTTAGAGTACAGTTTTCCCCCAGCCCCTGCTACTTTCACCAATTAAATAGAATTAAAATGATATTGGCTGGAGTAATTGAAGAAGCTGTAGAACATACGTCAGCTGTAGAATGTCACAGATTGAAAGCTCTACATTCTGCAAAAACTGGATTTCTGACCAGTGAAAAAAGAGGTTACAGAAGGAAGTGTCTTTTAATAAAAACTTTCAGTCTTGTGGTATATTTTTCTTATGCACAAAAAGGTGTATCAAAATCATGCAATGATTTTTAAAGCATGCAATTTTATTTTCCATTTTATTCTAGTGTGTCATTTAATTTATAGAAACTTTCTACTGTGTTCCAATAGTTTTAATGGAAATTGTGATCTTTGTTCCTCTGAGATTATTTTTCATTTCTCAGCATATTTCTGTGAGAGCTAAGTAGTTACAGAATATTTTAAAAGGAAGCAAATTATTGATTTCTAAATATAAATTAATTTAATAGGCCAATCCCAAGTATTCCACAGACCTTAAATTTCTTTAGAAAAACAAAATTAATAATTTAAAATGTAGGAAGGAGAAAAGACAAAAAGCAGAGTATGCTTGACTGATTAGCTAGAAATGCTGATGAGGCTACCAAAGTTGAATCAATTGAACAGTGACAAGGATGAGCCGATACTATGGAAGAATTCTCAGAGAAAAGCACAATGCAGGCTGTACCGGTGAGAAAGGGGAGAGGCGAGTGTGGAATAGAGCAGGTGAGCAGGTTGAGAAATGAAGACGTTTCTACTAATGAAAATATTCAAAATTATTTTGAAGTTTTATCCTCAATTTATATATAAAATCAGGATAATACCAAACTATGTAGAATTCTACTTTTAAGTATTTATTTTGCTCTTGAATGGATTCAGACTTCAGGCTCTAGTTGCAAATACTCATCAATAATAAAGCACATACTTTGAGCTTATTGGTGATTGTGCAAATGTGAAAATGAGAAGAAGCCATAGAAGAGCCAATATTTGTGTTTTCCATTGTTTTATTGTTAGAAGAGAAAATTACAACAAACCTAGTTCTACAAATCCTAATTGCTTTGTGATTATAGAATCAGCTAGAAGTCTGGAGCAAAAATGGTACAGAGCACCCTGCTCCTGGACAGGTTATCTAAGGAAATGACATACAGAAAACAAAATTGGTTACCTAACTGGTTACCTAACTGGATACAGTTTGTATCAGTCATATCTGAGCATAGCGTGAACAGCTGGCTGCTTATGATTAGCTGAGACACATCAATTGGTTACCACAGTATATTATAATCTATTTATACATCAACTTACACTACAATTCACCATGCATGGAGAAACTTGTAGGCTACATTTCAAATATGTATGAAAGTAACTCTGGGACAAATGTAGTGCTATTAATTGTGACAGGAAGATTTTTCCTCAAAGCTTCCCATTCCTTATTCTGAGAATGATTGGTGCCATCCTCAGACACCTGGCTGAACTGCGTATTCCTGCTGTATAGACAAAATGGGCTGCAATTAAAATTTCTTTAGCTTTGACCACAAATTTTGGTTTTAGCTATATATAAAGCAAAAATTAAGTATTCCAGGCCCCAGGTTCAAGTACACATCAAGCTGATAACGCAAGACAGTGGTAGTGGTGCAAATGGATCTCACATTAGTTGATTGCTATTCTAGTACGTCAGAATAATTTTCTTGATATTGTAAAGATATATCTTAAATCATCAATATTGGCTGAAGCTGTGAAGTTGATCATGGTTAAAGTAGAAGACATACAATTGGCATGAACATGGCAAGCGTTTTTCTTCCCGTTCAATCCGCTTGACAATTATGATTAGTCATTTTGCCAGTATTCCCCAGTGTTTCATTCCAATGACTTCCTAGTACACAGTGCACAGTTTTAAGACTGTGATTTATTACCTCATAAGGATCCAAAGCAAAAGTCATGGGAGGGGAAAAGGCATGTGAGGCAAAGTCCAAAAGAAACCAGGGACACACTTTCAAGTGTTGCCTCTCATAGAAGAGTCACAGAAGCTCTACTGGATTCTTCCAGAAGTACGTTGTGATAAGAGGTGTGAACTATTTTCTCCCAGGGGAACTCATTAAAGAAGGAGTGCCTGGAGTCTTTAATGGAGACTAGTCACAAAGTACCCTTTGTTTACCACATATGAATTTAAGACTCTCAAAAGGAAAACATGCATTTGGCACAAACTGCACTGTTCGCACAAACAGTAAAGGCCTAGTGTGCCTGCGGGCTGGAAATTGTGGGAGCCTTCCTGAAGCCAAAGTTCCTGTTAGCCAGGAGTCCACATTCAAAGCAGGATTTTTTTTTTAATATA
Organism: Dolichotis patagonum; assembly: GCA_004027295.1. NCBI lineage: Eukaryota > Metazoa > Chordata > Mammalia > Rodentia > Caviidae > Dolichotis > Dolichotis patagonum. The sequence continues at coordinate 5,110 of PVJX010051144.1, read as the reverse complement.
GTTGTCAGACCTGCTAGGTTCACTCTTTCTTGCACCACCATAAATTAGGATAATAAAAAAAATAGAAATATCTCTAGGGAAATAATCCTTCTATCAAATGTTCAAAATATAATGCATCTTATTTCTCTTTATCTTATTCATGTGCCTCAGCTGTCAAAGTCCATTTGATAAACATGGTCACTGGACTCCCACAGGGTGTTGAATTGCATATTTCACTTGGGTTTGGGAAAAACATTACACATTCTAGTTGCATTTATTTTTATCTAGAGTTAAAAAGTAATTAAGCTTCTCTGTCATTCAATGTATGAGGGTGATACTACTTTCCTCTCTTCTTTCTGACTAGTGTATTACTTTTCACATGTGTTTTGTGAAATAAACTAGAGGAGGGGAAACTGTCTTTGTACAAAGTAAAGGCAGTGGTGGATGGGGCAGCTTGCCTTCCTTTATTCATTTTAGAATGGACAACATTTTCTGTGTACTAGGTAAAGTCAACAATGTAAAATTTCATAAAACACACTTTGCCTAGAAATCCTGAAATCACTATATGATTAACATAAGTGTAAATGAACAAAACAATTTTGATGCCTCCTGTATGAATTTTTGGTGTGACTACCACATGGAAACAAATTTTCTGATGATCTAATTTTATCTGATGAGGTAAGGGCAAGAAAAAAAATTAGAAATGCTAAAATGACAACTTGAAATGACAAAGTACTTTCTGTATAGCTTTGGTGACATACGCAATAGATAAGTGAATACTGTGACTGGAATTATTCTTTACTGGCAGTTGGAAGTCAATCATATATTGAGACCATAATTAAAATTATTACTACAGGAGCGTGCAATCAGAAAACTTGGCAGTAGGGAAGTGCCACTTTCAGACAGTGTAATGTTTTGCTCAGCTTTTCACCTGTTTGGGAAGAATCACATTCAGCCCATATCCTCTCCTGTGCACCAGAAGTAATGGATTCTGCTTCACCAACAACAGAGTATTTTCCTTGACATTAATGATTCTAAGACCTTCACATCACTCCATTGTAGAAATCAATGAAAATTTGCCCTCAAGCAAAGTAAGCCCTAAAGCAGACAATCATGCTATAACCACGGACTGGGTTATGGCTTTTCTTATTTTAGTGAACTTCTGTATTTTCATACTGTCAGACAAATTAATTAAATTTACAGACTGCTCTGGTGCATCAGTCTGGCTTTTTATATGGTAAATTTTATGTTATTTCTTATATTTCTGGGTACTAGATATAAAATAGTGAAAAAGACCTGATCCATGCCTAATACAGGAGGGAGATGGGCATATAAAGAGACAATTTAAATAGCTTGCATTAGATTCTATGACAAAAATATAATGGGTTCTATAAAAAACAAGTTTTAATATGCACACTTATTTTAAACTGCATGCAGATATGTTTAGGAAAACAAACCTGAAAAGTATTTTGAAACAAAACTGCTTATTAACTCCCAACTATCAGTATAATATTTATAGAATAACTTCTTAACTATATATGCATAACAAAAATCAATTTTAAAATGACTTAAGATATGGGAGTGGGGAAATGTAGTTGTGTGATAAATGGATGCTTAGCAAGACCTAAAACTCTGGGTTTCATCTTCAGCATTATTAGAAATAAAAACCAATACAAAATAAAAATCATGTCAAATACTTCCTGTCCTAGAAAATAAAAAATGTTCCCAAGAGATAACCTGAATGCTACTGCTCTCTTTTCACTGCATATAACATTTCCAAGCATTCTTCAATTACTTACTCAGCTTCACTAAACTCAGTTTTCCTTCATGCTTCTTTACAGCAACTTCATACATCACTCTTTAGATTTTGGTGGATCTTTCCAATCAGGTTAAGGTAATTCTTAGAGTCACACTAGCGGAGCCAAGCTTACCAGCAGCCTCATTAGAGGGAGAGTACTAGTGATAAACACTTTTGAATGACAACACAAAATCATCTGTGGAACATGTCTGAAATTATAGAAAAGGTAAAGGCACAGCAGAGTGGAGGTAACAATATACGAAGGGTATTCAGGATCCAAACTACTCTTTCTACTTAAAAAATTAAAATAAAGGTATTCCAGATGGATAACAGCAGTAGCAGTTATATATTTTTGTGGGTGTTTTTTTTCTTTTAGTTTTCTTGAATCTTTAATTTTATTTATTAGTGCATGTTTGCAGTACACAATGATTACATTTATCATGGAAAATGGTACATGCACATAATATGTTTCAAGTTTTTTGTCCTTTATGGCTCCCTTCCATTCTTTTTTTTGAAAAGAATAAAACTAAATGAGAGAAAAAAAACAAACAACAAAAAGGAGTCATTCAAAACAAAAGGATGTACATAGTACATAATTTAAAACCACAATACAAGGTGATCTAAAATGTTTACCATGATGTGTCTTGTTATGTTCAATAGAATTGCCCATATCATCAGGTACAATAAAATTGAACATAGCAGAACAGAACAAAGTCAATAAAAACAAAACATCATAGACATTATAGGACTTCAAAAGAGGGTAATAGTCAAACAAGAATGGGTATCCTAGTTAATCTTACTGTCTTCAGAGTAGTTGCCTATACTCTCAGACTTGATACTATCAAACATAACAGATTTGAATAAAATCAGTCAAGACAAGACAGTGATCAAACAAAGCAGATTCAAATAAAATCAGTCAAAACAAGGCACTGAAGACAATACAGGGATTCACATTAAGTTAATAGGAAATTAAAGATGGTTACCTTAGTACATCCTGCTGTTTTTGGAATAGCTGTCTGTGCCCTCAAATCTAGTACAAATAGACAAACTGGAACAGAATATTACCAAACTAAACAGAGCAATGAAAGAAATATGTGTTTCAAATCATGATACAAGATTACCAATATCCTCTGCCTTCCCTTTTTAGACAATTCCTTCACTTTCACTTTTCCAGGGTACATTGTACATTTTGTATCCCACAAACTTCTTTAGGTTTTAAATTAGGGAGGTAAACCCCTGTTTGCATAAGTGGTTCTGAACCTTTTTACCCCTGAGCTTGGTCTCAAGCTATATCCATTTATCTACAAGAGCCTCAAGGTTTTCCTTCCTTATAACGGAGTAGTTCTCCATTGCATAGAAGTGTTACGTCTTTCCAACCAATCTGCAGCTAAAGGGCAAGCTACCTGCAATGTTTACTGGTTCCCTGTCACATACAGCATTTTTTTCCTATCTTTGACTTTCAGTCCATAAGCCCCCTTTCAGGATAATTATATTTCTTATATAGAGCATCTTTATAGACTCTTTCTCCTGATCCACTCTGCCTGTGTTTCTTTTTATTAATGTATCAAGGCCATCCATGTTACCAATTATGGTCAACCTTCTCTGCCTCATCTCTGCCATGTTATTTTTTTGCCATTAGTAATCTACTTTTTCCCTTCATTCCACTGTCTGCCCTATTCACTGAGCCCCTTCTTTCACTGTTCTTGAAACCATTGTCTTTTTTTCTCTCTCTCTAGAATGTCCTCCCGTATTTTTTGTAGGTTGGATTGGTGGTCATAAAATCCCCCAGTTCCTCTTTGTGATGGAAGCATCTTGTTTCTCCATTAATTTTGAGAGATAGTTTTGCAAGGTACTTCAATCTGGATTGGAGGTTATTTTCTTTCAGGGCTTGGATTACTTCACTCCAAGCTCTTCTTGATTGGATGGTTTGTGTCAAGAAGTCTGTCATGATTCTGATGGGTTTTCCTTTATAAGTGATCTGTTTCTTTTCTCTGATAGCTTTTAATATTATGTCCTTGTCAATATAGACAACTATTTGGAAGAAAACAAGAGTCAATATGATAGAGAGTGAATATTTCTGATTGTCTAGTTTTGAAATTTATGTCTCTTACATTGCTTTCTTGTAACCTGCTTTATTCTATTTTGTTGTGTTTAATTTTATCTTTTTGATATAATTGCATGCATGTTTGAGAGTGTAAGATGGATGACCATATTGCTGTTTTTGTCAGATCGTGGAACAGAACTGTTAACAGTGTCACTGTTTGAATGTCTACTTTGCTTGTTTTAATTTTGTAATTTGAACAACTATTTCCAAGATGTCAGAATGTAATTTGTCAAGTAATGATTTCTTAGTGTTTTTTTTTGTTTGTTTGTTTTGGTTCTTTTCCTCTTTTCCTTGGAATTCTGTATTGTTGCTGCCCTTTATTCTGTTTTGTTTTGTTTGTTTTTTTTTCTCTTTAAATAAAACTTAAAAAAATATTCTGTCCTTGAGTTGAATTTGTGGGATCTTGATTATTATATTTCTGGGTATAGATCTATTTTGGTTATAGCTGGCTAGAGTTCTGTATGTCTCATATATCTGAATATCATTTCCTTTTCCTATGCTGGGGAAGTTTTCTTTAATTATTTCTGTAAATAGCCTCTGTATTTCATTTATGTTTACCCCTGCTTCTTCACTCACATTTTTTATTCTTAAGTTATAGATTCTCTTGTCATCTTCTAGCCTTTGTATTGTTATTTCCTGGTTCCTTGTTATTTCCAAGAGATCTTTCCTTTCACGATCCCAAGTTACAAACTTGTGTTCAAAGTCTGATAGTCTATCTTTAGTTTCTTTCAAGCAGTTTTGCCAGCTTTTAATGGAGTTTTTAATTTCCTGGTAATTTCTTTGAGTCTGTTTCATGTAATCTAGATTGTTTTTATATTCTTCATCAAAGGTTTCTCTCCTTTTTCTGTGCTCTTCCATTCTTCCATATGTATCTTCTTGAGAGGTGCTTAGCATTTCTTTTATTATTTTTCTTATATCTTCCTTTTCTGGTACTAGTATTTCTGTTTTGAGTTCTTTTATAATATTACAAATATAATTCTTTATGTCAGAGGCTGCTTTTTCAGGAACCACAGGTGTGCAACTCCTGATCTCTTCTGTATTTACCTCTTCTAGGCCAGTACTGTTGGGTTGGAGGCTGGAGACTTCCTTTTGTTTCTTCCTCTTGTCATGTTTCTGGTTTCTTCTAGACAAGTGGATAATGGAGGCCCCCAGCACTTTCTGTATTAGCTACAATTACTCTGACATGTGCTGACTAAGGATTGCTACCCTCCCTAGTCTGCTGGTAACCA